>VMDR010002639.1:0-86934 GCA_007922815.1 Macrotus californicus
AAAGGGGAACAGAAAAACTAAAAAGAGCATGAGACATATAGTAAACAAAAAAATATGGCAGACACAAATCCAAGCATGTCAGGAATTGCATTAACGATAAATGGATTAAACACTCCAACAAAAGGCGCAGATTGTTGAACTGAATAAATAAACAAGACTTGGTTGTAGGGGGAGGGGAGTATAATGGGGATAGACAGTAATGGAAGAAAAATACAAGCAAGAAAAGATTTAACTATGTCCATGTACAAGGGATGCACTTTAGATTCAAAGACACGAATAAGCTGCACATAAGAGGATGGAAGAAGATATAATGCAGAAACGATAACCATAAGAGAGCTGCATTAATATCAGACAAAACAGATTTTAAGACAAAAAAATGTTATTAGAGACATGGAGACATTTTATCATGATAACAAGACCCATTTACCAGGAAGATATAAAAATTACAATCTTATGTATGCTAAGAACAGAGCCTCAACTATGTGAAGAAAAATGACAGAATTGAATAGATAATTCAACAAAAATAGTTGGAGGCTATTGATAGATAACTAGAGAGAAAATTGGCAAGGATCTAAGAAAATTCAAATAACACTACCAGACGACCTGACCTGACATCTATAAAACATGTCACTCAACATCAGCAGAATGCACATTCTTTTCAAGCACACATGGAACATTTTCACATGGACAGAATGTGTGCCAGGTCACAAAGCAAAGAGTAAATACATTTAAAAGCATTTAAATAACATTGTACAATGCATTTCTCTGAACACAGCGGAGTTACATTAGCAATTAACAATAGAAATAAATATGGGTAACCTCCAGATATTTGGAAGTTAAACAACACATGTCTCAATAACCCATAGGTCAAACCAGAAATCACAAGGGAAATTAGAAATTTTTTAACTGAATGAAAACAAAAACACATCATCAAAATTTATATGATGTAGCCAAAGTGCTTAGAAGAAAATGTTCAAATTGACATATTGAGATATATTTCACATAGCATAAAATTTACCCCTTTAAAATATACTATTCAGTGTTTTTAAAGTATATTTACAGCTTTTTACAACTCTCACTAATTCAGAACATTTCATCATTCTAGAGAGAAACCCCACGCCCATTTCCAGTTACTCCACATTGTCCACTTCCCCCATTCCTTGCACACACTGGTACCATTTCTGTTTCTATGAACTTCCAGTTTTGGACATTTCAGATAAAGATACGTGGTCCTCTGTGTTTGTCATCTTTCATTATGCATATTTTCAAGATTCATCCATGTTGTGGCATGTATCAGTATTTCATTCCTTTTTATGGCTGAATAATGCATTGTATGGATATACCACATTTTAAAAAATCTATGTTATTGATTATACTATCACAGTGGTCCCATCTCCCCCCCCCCTCCACCCTGCACACCCCCTCCCACCCATTCCCCTCCCCCTTAGATCATATCCGTGGGTCATATATATAAGTTCTTTGGCTTCTACATTTCCTATACTATTCTTAACCTCCCCCTGTCTATCTTCTATCTACCATTTATGCTACTTATTCCCTGTACCTTTTCCCCCTCTCTCCCCACCCACTCCCCTGATGATAACCCTCCATGTGATCTCCATTTCTGTGATTCTGTTCCTGTTCTAGTTGTTTGCTTAGTTCATTTTTGTTTTTGTTTTTGTTTTTTTAGGTTTGGTTGTTGATAGTTGTGAGTTTGTTGTGATTTTACTGTTCATAGTTTTGATCTTCTTCTTTTTCTTAGATAAGTCCCTTTAATATTTCATAGAATAAGGACTTGGTGATGATGAACCCCTTGAACTTGACCTTACCTGGGAAGCACTTTATCTGCCCTTCCATTCTAAATGATAGCTTTGCTGGATAGAGTAATCTTGGATGTAGGTCTTTGCCTTTCATGACTTGGAATACTTCTCAGCCCCTTCTTGCCTGTAAGGTTTCTTTTGAGAAATCAGCTGATAGTCTTATGGGAACTTCTTTGTAGGTAACTGTCTCCTTTTCTGTTGCTGCTTTTAAGATTGTCTCCGAATCTTTAATCTTGGGTAATGTAATTATGATGTGCCTTGGTGTGTACTGTCTTGGGTCCAACTTCTTTGGAACTCTCTGAGCTTCCTGGACTTCCTGGAAGTCTATTTCCTTTGTCAGATTGGGAAAATTCTCCTTCATTATATTTTCAAATAAGTTTTCAATTTCTTGCTCTTCTTCTTCTTCTTCTGGTACTCCTATGATTCAGATGTTGGAACGTTTTAAGTTGTCCCAGAGGTTCCTAAGCCTCTCCTCCTTTTTTCTGAATTCTTGTTTCTTCATTCTGTTCTGGTTGAATGTTTATTTTTTCCTTCTGATCCAAACTGTTGATCTGAGTCCTGGTTTCCTTCCTGTAACTGTTGGTTCCCTGTACATTTTCCTTTATTTCACTTTTCATAGACTTCACTTTTTCCTCTATTTTGTGACCATACTCAACCAATTGTGTGAGCATCCTGATTACCAGTGTTTTGAACTGTGCATCTGATAGGTTGGCTATCTCTTCTTCACTTAGTTGTATTTTTTCTGGAGATTTGAACTGTGCTTTCATTTGGGCCATTTTTTTTTTTTTTTGTCTCAGTGTGCCAGTTACATAGTAAGGGGCGGAGCCTTAGGTGTTCACAAGGGCAGAGCATTGTGACACAAACCAGGGGTTGCTGTGTTGTGGTGCTGTATGTGGGGGAGGGGTCCGAGAGGGAATAATGCTGCTTGTTCAGCTCTCTGCCCGCTTTCAGTCACTTCTGCTGCTACCCACAAGCAATTTGGGCCCTTCTGGTGCTGATTCCTGGGTGGGTGGGCTTGTGTACGTTCTAGGACCCTGTGGGTCTCTCCAACAAACTCTCCTGTGAGGCCGGGAGTTTCTCCTGCTGCCATCACCTCAACCCCCACAGGTGTTTTTAGTCAGAGGTTTTGGGGCTTTATTTCCCTGTGTTGGAAACTTGGGTTGTGTGGTCTGTCTCACTCCCCAGTTGTTCCCCCCCATTTATCTGCATGCAAGTGTGGGACCACCTACTCCACCAACCACACCGCCGTGTCTCGAGTCCTCTCGGCTCCGGCTGCCAGTCTTTGCTCCTCCTACCGGTCTGGATGAATGTTTCTTCTTTAACTCCATGGTTGTCAGACTTCCTTACAGTTCGATTTTCTGTCAGCTCCGGTTGTTTTTTGTTTTAAAATTTGTTGTTGTCCTTTTGGTTGTGCATGGAGGCACAGTGTGTCTACCTACGCCTCCATCTTGGCCGGAAGTCTCACATTTTCATTGTCCACTCATCAGTTGGTAGACATGTGGGAGGCCTTTACTTTTTGGCTATTATGAATAATGCTGCTATAAACATTATCCTACAGGCTTTTGTGTGGACACATGTTTTCAATTATTTGTGGTACCTACCTAAGAGTGGAATTTCTGGATTATATAGTAACTCTATGTTCAGCTTTTTGAGGAACTTCCAAACAGTTTCCAAAACCAGCCTCACCATTTTACATTCACACTAGTGATAAAGGGCATCGTGGAAAACCTAGAGAGAGCTCAAAAAACCCTTAATGATGAAAGACTGAAAGCTTTACCCTTTAAATTAGGAACAAGACAAGGAAAAAAGGCAACTAAGTTGGAAAGGAAGAAACAAAATGATCTCTATTTGCAGATGACCTGTTCTTGTATATAGAAAATTCTAGGGAATGAGTGTGCAGAAAACTTTTAGAGCTAATAAACCAGTCCAGCAAGGTTGGAGGACATAATAGCAACACACAAAAGTCAACTTTATTTCTTTCTTGTTGAAAAGACAAGTCTGAGGCAAAAGTAAGTAAGAAAGAATAAATCATGAAAAAGGGACATAATTATAAATATAGGACTGTGAATAATTTTATGCCATAAATTTGGAAATCTGGACACTTTCCTATTAAAGTATATTACCAAAGTGACTCAGATTAATTATAAAAATGAATAGGTCTATAACCATTGAAGACATTAAAAAAAAATTAGTGGCTTGGCCTGGCTCACACGCAGGTGTCTTCCAGCCCTGGTGGTCTTCGACCATCTCCCTCCCTCCCTCTCTTCCTCCACCTCTCTCAGCCTCTCTTTCTCCATCTCTCCATACTGCATCCCTCCATCTTTCTCTCTCTCTCTCTCCATTTCTCTCTCCCTTTTTCTCTCCCTCTTTCTTTGCATGAATGTTTTGAATGTGCAGAATCAATGCTAGAACTCTTTCTGCTCGGTGAGAGAGCTGAACTTCTGGGTGGGCAAATCAGAAATGTGTGTCCATGGGAAGTTGTTTGTCTAACGCCCTCTAAAGGGTGGGCACGGCAGCATATTTCTCTTTTAAGATCGTGTGTGTAGCAGTCATGGCCATATTTGGTTTTCATGTGAGGGGTAAGGGTCCAGGTCGTTTCTAACTCCTGAAATGCAGAGAAGAGAGGAGCAGTAGGGAGGGGCTGTGGGGACAGAGTCCCATGCACGTCTCTCCGCAGTATGCACACAGAAGGCTCCTGAGCCCTGCCCAGGGATTGGAGACAGTCTGAAACCTCTCAGCCTCTAACCCGCGCTGAAGGCACGGCAAGGATGGCTATACTCTGCACCAGGCCTTACACTCCGTGGCCTGTGGGCTCCTCCCAGGCCCTTCTGTAGAAAGGCATTCTCAGCGGAGTTTTGTTTTGGGTAGGATGCCACGGTGGGACCGAGTGGCCGTGGGGCAGGGCTAGTCCTTCAGAGACTTTCTGTTCTGTGCGGAAATGAAGGGGACGGGAATTCCTTGATGTGCTGAAGTGCAGACCCTTGAGGAGTCACCGAGAATGGCGTGGGCATTTTCTCCTCTCCTACCCCTACTCCAGGAGCTTGTTGGTGCCTGAAATGCTGAAATCAATACTTCCAAAGTTTTATGCCTTATTTTTAGAAAGAGCTATTTTTTTTCTGAGAACATATTTTATAGGAAAGAGAAATTTAATTACCCAGGTGTTAGGCAACTTGAGTGAGGGTGGCACCCGCTGGGGGTTCAGCCCAAGAGGGGCGTGGGTGCGTGTGGCAGGGCGCGCTTCCTCACTTGGGGGAGGGCTGGCTGGGAGAGTGTTCTCTACCCCGAATTGCATGCAGAAAGGCGCTGGCTGAAAATGGATTGCAGACAATGTTCTCATCCAACTGTTGTTTTTCAGGTTGGGCCAGGTAGATTTCATTTGATTGCTTTTTGCATTTTCTTTTTATCTTCGATAAAGGGTGTGCCTGGTTTCCCTGCTGTGAACAATGGCCCGATTGTTAGAAACCTTGCTTACATGTATATATATATGTGTGTGTTTTGCCATGACTCCTGTGTTTTGGAAGTCTCTGGGGACAGATGATATTTATGAATGATGTCCCAAGGGTATAATCAGCATGATTCATTCTTGGAACCAGTTTTATCCGTTAGAGATGCCAGCTGCAGCCAGGTCACAACTGAACATACCTGAGATATCTCCCTGCACTAACCTGCTCCTCCTGGTTTGGGGTCAGAAGGGCCTGTTTTAGGGGCCTTGCTGCTTTTTCAAGGATGTCATTTCCCATGATGGAGTCCTGAGGCTTCTGTTAAGTGTTTGGACAAGATGTAGACTGTTACACAGTTGAGAATAAACTGTTTCAGAATTTCAGAAAACATACCCCTGCCAGGTTTATGAATTTCATCACAAGAGCGGTAACAAACTTTCCTACTCTGTCGTTCTTGATGGGATTGAGAGGTGTTCCTGGTGTTGCCTTTCTGCAGTTACGGGGCGTCAGTTAGGCAGGCACAGGGGCGATGGCCACTCGTTGGGGGCGATGGCCACTCGTCTCTCTTCCTCTGCCTCTTCCCCTCTCAGCAGTCACTACCAAAACGGGGGAACGGAGGTGCAGGTTGGTCACGTAACATTCAGAAGCCCCTCCAGCGAGGCAGGGTCAGAACTGGAGATCATAGTCTTGGGGTCTAGGTTAGTAGGCTTTTACTGGAAGTTTCACCCAGATCTTTGATGGCATCTGAGACCTAATTTCAGTTGTTGAGGTGTGTCTCACACCTGAAACCCACCATGGCCTTTATGGAGGGCTGGCCTTCCAGTCTTATTGGCGTCTCCTCATCCCAAAGGCATTTTTAGTTCTCGAGGACTTACTCATTGCCATTTGTGCTTTCCTGACCTTTTCCATGGGTGGTGGTGCTGGAGCCCCTGGATTGGCCCAATCGCTCTTTCAGTCCCCTCTGCCACATCTTCTGGGGTCTTCATGACCACAGATTAATTTACTCTGGGGAACTTCCCTGTTTTCACTCTTCCCACCCACTCTGCCAAATCAGACATGCTACCAGCATAAGCATTAGGTAGGCTCCCCCCTCCTTTTTTTTGACTCATCTTTGAAATAGCTGTCTGATCCCGTCTCTCAGAGAGTAGACATGTGGAGCACCAAAAACACACTTCAACCTGCACATCTGGCAGGCGAGGGCTGGGCGGGGGCGGGGGGGTGGACAAGAGTGGAATTCCTGGATCTGTTCTTTGGTTTGTGGTCTCTGGGGATTGCTTGTTGAATAACTCCACATCACATCACTTCACAGATAAGGAAGATGTCATCCCCACGGCATCTCTGATTTCGGCACAAGCTTCAGAAAGCCCCAAGCAGCTAATCTAGAACATGATGTTTTAAGCCACTATAATCACCAGCCAACTTTGAACATGTGCCATGCACATGACGGTCTTCTTTTCTTAACGGCAACTCTCTCCCTCTCTCTCACGGGACTACCTTAGTGCGCTCTCCCCGGGTGCTGTAGAAGGTGCTAGAGCTGGACACTGAGGGAGCGCTGATCCCGGGGCCTGCATGATGCCTGCAGGGTGGAGTTCTGGGACTTCTTCCGAAGCCACTGGCTGTGATGCCAGGGCCTTCTGAGTGGAGGTCAAGAGCCCTCGGCTCATTCCTCCCCCTGGGACCAACGACTGTTGAGATCTCAGCCAAGTCCCCTCTCTGGGAAGAGGTTTCCTTATTTGCCAAATGGAAACCTGTCTGTCTTAGGTGGGGTTGCGAGGGATCTTGACTATTCTGGGGAACTGAGCCAGGATCCAACTGAGGCAGTCTGAAACAATGGCTCAAACAAACTAACGAGATAAGATTTAATGGTAAGAGATTTAACGTGCCAGATATGGGTTTGAACACAACGGCACCAGTCTGGGATGGGGAAGAGCTGCATAAGCAGAAGCACCTGGGAATCAATGTTGAACGTTTTAGTTCACTGCAATGGAGAAATGAGGATTCAGAAAAAAGCAAACGTAAACATAGCCTGCATTAGTAGAAGAAATACAGTTCTCAGAACAAGGGAGGTGCTATCACGTTGGCCAGACCAGAGCTGGAGAAACAAGTTCTGTTTGGGGCCCGCCCTAGAGAGGACAGTGATGTCCTGGACTGACTCTGGAGAAGACTAGCTGGCATGGTGAAGGATATGGAGACCCAGGACACCCAGGGATCAGCAAGGAGAAGTGTCCATTTAGCAGTTCCCCAAAGAACCAATCATGACAAAAAAGCAAAAAAGTTTCAGGGAAGCAGGTTTTTTTTTTTGCTCAGCGTAAAGAACTCTCCTGTCTCCTTTTTCTTGTTTCTTCAAATTGGCTCTGCAGCTTCTAAACGTGCCTCCTCACGGCAGCTAGAGAAAATCTTAGTTAATATATAAGACACTTACATGGTTCAAAAACTAACCAGCCCATTGAGTAAGTAAGTAAATAATCAACCAAACCGACAAGTATACAAACAAGAACAAACGCAGGGAAACCCTCCCTTACCTCCTTGCACTGTGGAAGGGGAGTCTGGCCTGGGTCTTAAGAGCATAGTCCCTGAGCCTCGCTCTCCCAGTCCCGCTGATTACTAGCTGCAAGGTACTCCACCTCTCTGAAAGGTGAAAGTGATATAGAGTTCTTGTGAGCGTTCAATGAGTTCACACATGGACTCAGAACAGTTCTTGACGTGCAGTAAGTTTCACATACAGGTTAGCTCTGTTTACTCTCGGCTTCAGTCTGCCCTTCCTACTGTACATAGCTAATACTGGGTGTAACTAATACATAACTGACACGCACGTGAGTTCACAGTTGTTTGTATGGGAAATAACACAATAATAAGTAATAAACTCTGTTTCACATGCTCACAACTGTAAACGTACTTTTGCCCTACCCTGTATTTTTAAAAGTTTCTTGTGTATTCTTTCAGAGTTCTGTAATGCCGATAAGCCGATAGGAATATCAATTCTAATTTTTCTCCTTTTAAAAAAATCCCGAAGTAGTTAGTATATTGTACACATTGTTCGGCACCTTTTTTTTTTTTACTTAGTATATCTTGGAGATTTTTCCACATCAATACAAAGAGAACTTCCTCATTCTTTCTCACAGCTGCACATATAAGGAAGAACTTTCTAACAATTAGAGCTTGTTTGGAAACAAAACTCTGTCACTGGAAGCATTCAGGTGGAGACTAGACAGTGATTTCTCAGGGACGGTGGAGTAGAGATTTATGTCAGCAAAGTAGTCAGGCTAGAATACTTCCACTGTTCCTCCAACTGAAATTTCCTGATCTGATGTTAAGTTTTCCACAAAATTTAAAAAAACAGTTAAAACAACTCTAGAAGTAGCGTTGTTGTTTGTCTCTGACTGAGTTCTGACTTGGGGCTCAGCCAGAGCTGTGGGACTCAGACGGCAGAGAGGCTAGCTCTCAGGTCTCACCTGTGCCACATCGAAGTGCAGGGGCCTCTGAGGCATGGCCCTGGCTTGTTCCAGAGCTCACCTGGCCCAGTCACCACTGCCTGGAGGGAAGAAGGACTCCATTCCAGGGAGCTTCCAAGCCAGCCTGGGGCAGGCATAGTCTCACTGGAATGTGTCTTTTATAAGACATTGGGTTTGTTCCCCATTTCTCAGCCTGGAACTCGCCATCTTTAGTGGTGGCCTGCATGACTGGGTTTCCAAAAGGCAGCAAAGGGATTTCCTACCTCCTGATTTTTACTGAGGTTCAGTCTGAAGGCAGGTAAGAGACAGCTCAGCTTCCCTCTACCAAGAGGCCAAAACTCAGAGAGTAAAGGCCTTTGACTTGAGTTGCAAGAGGTGATTATAGACGATTGTTCATGTGCTGGACAGGCCCCACAAACTCCAGGTGGAGTCTTTAATGTCCTCTCTAGAAATGACTCTTTTTGCGTCTTTTTTACTCTACAGAACTATAAAAATTCGGGTCCTGGTGAGGACAACACAAGCATTTTCCAGGCACTAGTTCCTCAGTGGGAGTAGCTGAAAACAGAGCTCCTCTCCGAGCACACAGACAAAGTAGCAGGAGGGTGTGCAGAGGGCACAGGGCAGGAGAAGGTGCTGGAGAAAGGTGGGAAGGCTGCTGGGGGTTGGCTCTGAGCATGGGCCAGATAGGACCAGATCCTAAAGGGAATCAGTCTTGGTCACTCATTGGGATTCTCAGCAGAGAGTGATCTGCAGCAGCAGCAGCAGCAGCAGAGCGGGAGGCACAGAGGGATTAGCCTCCCTCCCATAATCTCCATGAGTGTCCCAAAGCACCCAAACAGTCACAACCCCCAGCAAATCTCTACACCAGCTCAGCTCCAAGATGGGTCACTGAAGTACGGGCACCATTGTCATCCACTGATGTCTTCCTTGAGCCCCTGATCTATAGAAACTCTGGAACCATCATCCATTCGGTTTACAGGGAAATCCAAGTGGATCTTAATTATACAATTCCTATTGCGAGCTCCTCAAGGGCAGGGAGAGTGCCTTCTGCCGCCGCCATCACCACCGCCACCATCTCTCCTGCCCCTTCTCTTTCCTCTCCTCCTTTTCTTCCTTTTAAGGTATAATTGACAATAAAATGAACATTTTTATTGTGTATAATTTGATAAGTTTTTCTTTATCATCACCGGAGGATTTTTTTTTTTTCACTGCTTTTAGAGAGAGAGGGAGGGAGAGAAAGAGAGCGAGAGATAAACATTGATTGGTGGCCTTCTCATATGTGCCCTGACTGGGGATCGAACCCCCAACCCGGGTACGTGCCCTGACTGGGATTCAAACCGCGGCCCTTCGGTTTACAGGACAAGGCTCCAACAAACTGAGCCATGCTGGCCAGGGCCAATTTGACAAGTTCTGACGTATGTATGCACCTGCGAAACCATCACCACAATCAAGCTAATGAGTATATTCGTAACTCCAAAAGGTCTCCTTGTGCCACTCCGTCATTCCTGCCTCCTCTCCCCGGTGATATTACACATTGCATCTGGATGGTACAGACACTGTACGATACTGTGCTCCTGAGCATCTGCTTCCAACTCTGGGTCTTAGATCTCAACTGGTAGGAGTGTTTACACCACAGCAATGGCAAGTGCTGCCAGTTGGGGATTAACCCACAAATTTGCCAGTTGTCAAGACCTTATCGCCACACTCTGAGGAGACTCTAGAAGAAGGCAACTCAATGAGATGAACGATGCCTGGCACGTTGCAGATGTTGAAGAAATGGTAGCCATGATTATAATGACTGGAAGTCTGAAAAATTTAGTTCAGAAGGACTTCCTGCCCTTTCCTCCCTCCCCGACTCTCCCAAGATGGGGATTGCGTTTTTGTTTGAAACAGCTTGTTTCTTTTCTGTACGTTTTTCCCACTCACACCTGCTCTTGGCTTTTCTATGAGGCTAAGACCTAGCAGTTACGCTGCCTCTCAGTGGAGCCTCGGTCGTGAAGTCATTCTCTGGCTGTGCTCTTTCCTCTGGCTCCCGAGAACCAAGAGGGCGCAGGAGGTCTCTACATCTTGCATACTAGATATTCACAGCGCTTGTCTCCAGGAGGTGGGGTTTGTTTTTCTTTTCTTACCTACATTTTCTAATTTTTCTACAATGATACCCCCAGTTTTAAATAAGTTAATTTAAAAAAAAAACAGTGCATAAGAATTAAAACATGTCTTCAAAGGCTGATTTAGGCATCACTAGCTGGTGCTAAGAGTGGGGAGAGAGGTGTTAAGCATGAAAGGGTTTCAGCTGGGGTGGCTGAGTCTCCCTGGCTGCCCAGCATTTGGGGATGAACCAATTACAGGAGGCAAAGCAGGAAGGCAGCAGACAAGTCCCTGTGAACCATGGAGTTTCCCTGTCGAAGTCCCCTTCCTGCCACATGAGAGCCCCCATTCATCCTCACAGATGACATATGGGATGTCTGTGATGAATATGGATTTGATGTGATTTCATCTCTCTGCCAAACTAACTCACAGAACCCATTCCACTTTAGACTATGTTAAATGAGGTTTTAAAAAGTGTATTAGAGGATAACTTTTGAAGTCTCTAAGCAAGATCAAGAGGTGCATTTGGGAGAAAACTTTGGGGACAACTCTTTCCCCATGCCCATGATGGAGCCACATTTTGATGACTTTGATTTATAAGGGTGAGAGACCACGGGGATCTATCTTGAGTGGGCTTTGACTTTTAAGGGATTCAACTAGTTGAAACCTTATGTGCATCTGGAAATAAAGCTCTTTTATATCATAGAGAGTAAAAGCTGGAAGGTGGGATGGGACCTCAGAGGTCAATATTCTAAGCCTAAATTAGATGCCTGAGTCCCCTCCTCTATGTCCCAGAGTCCAGCTTTGCTGGACACACCTCCACGGCAGGCCAGCCCTTTTACGGGAGTCCCTAGGGAGCTCGGCTGACACTGGACCCAAGACTTACCTTCCTGTGATGTACACTGTTGTTCCCAGGTCTGGAAGATGGGGGCAGGGACACACGTGGACACATGCTAGTGAGATTCATATAAGGAAGAAAGGCCATTTTTGTAGTAACTTAATTCAACATGACCAGCACTTCCTGAGCCATCCGCTCTGTGCAAGGCCCTGACCTAGGCACTGTGGGAGATACAAAAATAAATAAAATAGAGGCTCTACCTTCAAGGGGATCTGGAGCCACAGTTTCATGTGTGCAAACAACAGTGTCTAATACAAGGTAGAAGAGGACCTGATGAAGAAAATGGAGCCAGTATTTGTCGAGTAACTTTGATGTACCAGGCCCCGCTTCCCTTGTCATGGGTCTCATGCCATCCTCTGGGAATGTGCACTAAACTCCCTGAACCTCATTTTCCTTCTTTGTGAAATTTGATGTTGGACTAGTTGCCCTCTGAAGTCCCTTCCAGCCCTTGTATCCCATGATTCATCCCTCCTTTCCCGGTGGCCCCCGGCTCCACTCTCCTGGGTTGGGCTGGCTAGGGAAATGGATGGGCAAGACACATTTTTGTTGTTGTTCTTTTTCCCCTCCCTGTGGGATGTATTGTTGACTTAAAACCAGTTTGAACAAAGCACTCAAGAATCAACCACAGAGAACCATCTAGAATTGGCAGAGGATAACCCTCTGACCCCAGAGGCCTTTTCCAGCTCTGATTTTTATGATTCACTAATTTGCCGCACCACACTCAGCTCTGTCCGGGAATTCAGAGTTCAAAAAAGATGCAATGTAAATTGCTGGAGGTAATGAGAAGGCTGTAGGCAGAGCGGGGCCAGAAGCTGGTTTTCAGTGAAATTAAATACAGGGGATATTTAAAGAAGCTGGAGTTGTTGTGTTTTTTTTTTTTTTTTTTTCTTCTCCTGAGAGACTCCCATTTTAAGGGTAAATTTCAGGTTTTCTTTTTTCCAGTGGTATGACTAGGTTTTTGTTATGTTATGACTCCACTAGAGCAGCTTATCTGTTTTATATAACCTCCCAAAAAGCTATTGGATGCAGACATGGTTGTTTAGCAATAAGTTCTGCTGCAATTTAAAAAATCACTTTTGAAGTGGGAGATGCTGCAGGAAGACCAGTGTTCTATAAATATGTATGACTTTTCTGAGGGAATTGCTGAGAACAAGGACCAGTCACATGGCACTGATAAGTCTCATGGATCTCTAGTGCTGTCTACATTTCCCCAGCTTTGGGGAGTCGTTATGCCCCTCGATGGCTTGATGGCTTCTTTGCAAGTTTGCATTGAAATTATGTAGTGAAGATGAGACACAAGCAGGATAATTGTTCTAGAACGGCAGCAGTGCCGGAAGATAAGTTAGCCAGTAGCGTTTGGTGCCTCGGGAGCTCAGTGAGGGTTGGTTCAATGCAGGAATGAAAGGAAAGGGCTGGCAAGCCAAGTGCACACCTGTGTGGGAAGCTAATGACGAGTCAGCAGAGTAGTCACATCTCACCCAGGTCCTTGTTCTGACATCAGCTATAAGGTATACACCAGGCCTACTTAAAGCTGGTGGTGAAAATCCCATAAAAAGGCCCTGTGTTGGAGGCTGGCATGTGTTCAGGTGATTTCCCTCTGTGTTGGATCATATTGCTGTTTGTTGGTTAAGTACCAGATGAAGAAGTGGGCTTGTGTTTAGACACCGTGCTCTACGAAACATTTGTCTTTAAATGTTGGACTCGCGTGCTAGAGATGCACTCACCAGAAGCACCTGAGGCCAGAGGCCATGAAAGAAACAGCAGATTCATATCCTTCATCTCATATGCCCTTTGTGGCAAATGCCTATAATTACCAGCACTATTTAAATAATTAATTACCAACACTATTTAAATAGTTATTTTTTGTTATTACTATCTTTCTTTCATTTTCTTCCCACCCCCTGAAATATGGAAAGTTCGATTTGTAAGATAAATGGGCACATGATGCAAACCAAACTGTATCAAGATTGATGTGTATTAACTCCTTTGCTTTTCAAAAGAACCCTACATAGTAAGTGACTTTATCCCCGTTTTGCAGATGTGAAAACTGAGGGCCGTTTCATGACTAGCTGAAGTTTTCTCACCTAACGAGTAGTTGTGGTATTTGAGCTGCGGATCCAAAGTCTGTGCTCTTTTTTTTTTGAATGCCTTACAGATTTAATATTTTCTAAAAGGAGGATGAGAAAATAGAAGGTTCATGAAGGAAGGAAGGAAGGAAGGAAGGAGAGAGAAAGGCATGCAAGCAAGAAACAGACATTTATTCAGTGTCTACTATGTAACATTCATTGTGCTAAGCGTGTTTGCCTTCTGGACTGTGTTAGTTTCTTATGGCTGCTCTAGTGGATTGCCATAAATTTAGCGGCTTAAACAGCAGAAGTGTATTCGTCACTGTTCTAAAGACCAGAAGCCTGAACTCAGCATTCCGGGGCAGAGGTCAAGGTGTGAGCAGTGGAGGCTCTTGGGGAGGAGCTGTCTCTTGCCTCCTCCCGCTTCTGGTAGCTGCCAGCATTCCTTGGCTTTAAGCGCATCACTGCAACCTCTGCCTGTCTCCTCTGTGTGTCAAATCTCCTTCAGCCTCTCTCTTTATAAAGAAACTTGTTTTTATGTTTAGGACCCCTCAGATAATACAGGTTAATCTCCCCATCTCAAGAATATTTGACATCTGCAAATTCATTATTTTTTCCATATAAGGTAACATCACAGGTTTTGGAAGCCAGGACATGGTGATGTTTAGATGGATTGTTATTCAGCTTTCCATGCAGACTAATCATAATCATTATGCGATGGCCTAGCCAACAGCTGAGCCATTTATGTGTTTTGTTATTGTTTTGTTGTTCATTTTCCTGGCTCCAGATCCCGCAGCCTTAATCACTGGCTGTGCGCCTCACCTCTGAGGGTTACCTGTGCTCAGGTAGGAGAGGAGTCATCCCACAGCTTGTTACTTCTTGCAAGTGTTGGTGCAGTGATTTTTTACAAGTGTGTTTATGCCATGTTGTTGACTCTTCATTGATATATAGGCCTTAATTTTTGCTTTTGGCATGAGGTTGACTTCCAGTTTAGATGCTTAACATGAAAATGCTTGGCCAGCATTTTTTCAGAAGGCCACATCTTCTGAGAGCACTGAGCTCACCCTGTAGCAAGAGAAATTTGGGTGAGATTTGCCGACGGGTTGATTACAGAGGCAAGTGAAAGCTTCAGTGAATGCTTCTCCACCTGATAGGGGATGGAGGTTTGAGAGGCCCTTAGAGACTGAAGCTGCAGAAGAGGAAGAGACTCCGTAGCATGTTCATGAGCCTCTGAGTGGAGGGAAGGGGTAAGGAGGTGTGCACTCGGGGAAAGGCCAATGGCCCCTCGCAATCCAAATGTGTCAATAGGACATTGGTCCCATCACAGGGCAAGTGCACTGTTCACAAGCTCCAGTTATCCCTTCTAAGGGTTGAAGAGTGTCCTTTGCACAGGAAGGCAGGTGGTTGTTCTAATCCAAAGATTTGCCAACCTAAATCCTAGCGATCTCTACCAAGGGTTTGTAGTTCTCTTTTGACTTGAAAATTAGTCACTTGGGTGTCCCTCCATCTCTTTGAATTTGGGGTTTTCCTGCTCCCCTGCATGAACTGCTTTGCTCTGCTTATGCACCCATTTGGGACATTCACACAAACATTCTCTCAGCCATTCAGGACTCAAGACTTCGTGTCAGTACTGACTCCTCATTTCTTGAGCTGTCCACCTTCCTCAGTCCCAGGGAGATGAGGCAGGCAGCCTAGTCATAGGACCATCGATTTGCAGCACACAGAGAAACCAAGGACACAAATTGGGTTGGAACCAGGCTCTTCTACTTATGTGTTGTGGGACTTCAGTTCAGTCTTTGAAGAGTCAGGACAACACAATAAATACCTCCCGGGGTTATTGTGAGGCTTACATGAGATAATAACAATAGTTGTTATTGTCGTTGTCCTTTTGCTCATAGCTTCCACTTCAGTTCAGGACTTGGTTGTGAAAATCAGGACCGTATTAGATTCTTCTAACTTAGTAAATTCCAACACTTTCAATAGTGACACCCAGTGAAAAATGTATTGTATACTGTGATAATTACAAATACATTGTGATAAAAATATGATCTTATATTGTGATCATGTAAATATATGCACAAAAGTGAAAATAAAAGTATTACAAAATACCCTCTTTTCTATTCTTTTTTTTACTGCTTAAAACTTTTGTTGTAATCTATCAAATGGATTTCATAACCCACTAATGAGTAAAAAGCCATAGTTGTAGAAAACACTCCTCTAGAGATAGTCTGGAGTGCAGTCCCTGCTTTCCTCCCATTTACCGAATACTGAAGTTTCAAAAGGAAGCTAGTTTCTATGTTTTACAGCAGAACGTCAGCGCCTGCCACTTCCTTTACATCTTGCTTTACAGTTTTTCAAGAACTTTTGCGTAACCGCGTCGGCCTCGGTTCTCACCAGCCACCACTCTTTGGAGATGTTTTCTCCAGCTCTATCTTACAATGAGAAATTCAGATTCAGGGATATCATGAGTCTTGTCCAAGATGTACCTGGAAGTGACCAAATCAGGACTACATTTCACTCTCTATGCTGATCCAGGCCTCTTCTAAAATGAGTTGAAAGAGGAATTCAAGTTTTTAGGGCAAACAAAAAATGTAACAGCTTACAATTATGGCCAGATCTTCTATTTTATACTCTTTCCTAAAACAAAACTCATAGGATGATGATCATGAAGCGCTCTGTAAGGTGGTATGAATGCATCTCCATTCATTCACTCATCCACTCGAGCAATTCATTCATACATTCATTCGAGAAATGGTTATTGAGTGCCTACCCTATGCCAGGCACTGTGTGTTGATACTATGGCAAGCAGAAGAAAATTTTATAAATCCCCGCTCTCAAATCACTATGTAAGGCGGTGGTGCTAAGTGCTATTAATAAAAACAGCAGAGTGAGAGGGAGAGATGGTTTAGCCATGCTGTTGTAAATTGCAGGGTCTGGGACAGCTCGCAGCTAAGGTAACATTTAAATTGAGAGCTAAATGAAGTGATGGAGCCCATCTGAGAAGAGTTTCCTAAATACAGGACACAGCCAATTGGAGAGGGAGTGAGCCCGGTGCTGACGGAGGAGCACCACAAGTGATGGGAGAAGAGAACAGAGAAGGGGCTTGGTCACACGGGACTGTGAAGCCATTGTCAGGACTTTGGATTTTATTTAATTAGTTCTTCAGAAAAGATTTCTGTAGAATATTTCAAAAACCCTTTGTTAGATAATTTTCTTCAACACTCAAGCTCCTTTATGCCCTAGTAGCTCACTCAGTTGCTCTAGCTGTGAGTTCACATCATTACCATTGGTGATAAAAGTCCCAAGCTGTGGTTTGGGAAGAAAGTATCCACATCCAAGCAGTCCTGATTCCCTCGAGCAGCAGCGTGGTGGCCCCAGGCCTCAGCTGACCTTATCTCTAGGTGACAATTTAACTTGTGAAGAGCTTTAGTCTGCCTGTTCATTCTTAGCTAAAAATAACTCATTGGTCAAGAACCCTCGAGTTTCAGAATGCAGCAACTTAGAGATCACATCACACATGGAGGGTGAGTCCCATCTACAAGCTGGACGTGACCTTGAGCAGGCGATGCGCTCAGAACACTGGTAGCTCGGTGCCTGTGGATTACTTGGGGTTTACAATAGGTCTTATGTAGGTGCTTAATGTAGTTCATTGAGCTCAGCTCCTTTTCCCATTTTACACAGTGCCACTCAAGAGGTCTTGACAACCCTTACCACCCTTGTCCTCTTATTTAAAAAATATGCCCTCCTCTGGATGCCTGCCCTGGAGTTCAGGCCACCTGTGCTCCTCCGTGATACTAACAACAGCTGGCCTCTGGAGACTCTTTGGCAAGGAAGGCTGAGCTCGCAGAACTAGGGCAGAGCTGAACTTCCGTTAGTTCTTTTGGTCCTCAAAGCAACTCACTGAGGTAGGCCCTAATGTTAACCTCCTCTTATAGGGGAGGAAGTCAGGGAATGGCAAGGCTAAATATCTTCTCTCAAAGGAGAGGTAGTGGCTGGATTCAAATTCAGAGGTCCTATCAGCTCAGTTCACTGTGGGGCCACATGCCCTGTGGTATTTTTTAGCTGGGTTATGAGAAAGGAAAGAGTGGTTGAGAAAAATTGTGAAGGAGGCTCATTTTATCCTCAGCATCACTGTCTTTGCTTTCCTTTCTGCTTTTTTTCTCTTCTCTTGACAGTATGCTTCTATGTCGTTCTCTCCCTTTCTCTTATTTTCTTCCTCTCTCTCTCCCCACACTAAATAAAACTCAATATTGGGAAAGAATCTGGTGGATGTGCAAGTATAAGTGTGCATAAGGTCTTTACTGCCCTGCAGGATCATCTATGGCAGGATCACATTGGTTCATCAATATTTAGAGAGTGCCCCCTACAGGCAGTTGGCATGCTGTGTTGCTTTACTGAATCAGTAAATTGCCATTATCGCCTGGGACCTTCATGGACTAGTGGTCAAGTGACTGCCTAGGATCACAAAACCAGGGAATGGTGGAGCCGGGAGGGAGATACAAGTCCCTGATTCCCAGTGGTATGTTCTGCCCACTATATTAAGCTGCCTGTTTAATTTGCTTTTTAACATGCATCGTGGTCAACCTCTAAGTGGCCTTGACTCAGAGGTGGAGAGTTATTGGGATGAGGGATTCAAACAGCTTGCACTTTGAAATTCCCATCACATAGGAAGTGGCCTTCTCTAGTTATTTTTTTAAGGGTTGCCCTGGAAAACACATTAATAGGGATTATCATCATCTCCTATTATCAACACAGAGACACAAGCCAGGCAGGTTTTGATGGGTCAGAAAAGTAAGGCGTGGAAGTCTGGAAAGGGTAGCATACTTCCCTATCAGCAAAGACATTACCTTGAGAATCCCTGGCCTCTCAGACACACAGAGGGACAGAGGACCTACTGGGAGAGGAAGGTCTTAGAACAAGAGGTGGAGGAGTGCCCACTACACAGTAGCCTACACCACATCAGTGTTACTGACCCTTCTATTAATTGGTCATCCTGAGAATCTTCCACGATGATAGGCCCCAAAGCTGCAGGGCTGACCTAGCTGACCCCTCAGATTCACATGTATCATCTCTGCCCCTGCCCCCAACTACCCAAGTACTTTTAACTCTCCAGGCAAAATTCACTTTGCTCCTGGACCAAAGCACACTGGGCACATTCTTGAACAGAGTTCAAACTAACAGGATTTCCCTAAAACAAGCAACTCCCTGGATGCCCTAGGAAGCACTGTGACTACTGAGGGGGATTAACATAGCCAGAGTAACATGGCTCTGGTCCAGAAAGAAAATGTATGTGCTTAAAAAAAAAAAAAAAGCTGGCTCAGAGTCTTGGGAACCCCATAATCAGAAGCATACTCATTCTGACAGTTTCAAAAGACCCAACACCCACCTCAGTGCAACCTGGCGAGGGTTCAGAGAAATCCACCCCCTCTTTTGTCTTTTGGATGGAATGCAAGAGCCATATAAGACTTCCTGCCTAGAAGGCAAAGAGAGGGCAAGCCTTTGCCACCCTGTCTCAGCAATTTGAGAGGACAGTTGGAGGCCATCCTTTAGCTTGTCTTTGGGTGCTGCGATTTCATCTTATGGAACATGATATTCCGTATTAATTCTGCATGGTGCCCAAGTCATCGCAAACTTGCTATATAATCTTCAGCCAGGGTTTTTATTGGTTTATGTTCTGCTTTTTTTTTTTTTTTCTCCCCTGGGAGAGTGTTACTTGCAGCTTGGGGTGTGGCTGGCTTTTGTCAGGACTGGATATGCAGAGATGGAACACGAATTGAGATTAAGGGTCTGCAGGCCAGGACAGATGAGCTTTATGCTCTCAGTGGTCAAGGGCAAGCCTGAAGCCCAGCCAGTGGATTAGTCATGACCGGACAGGACAAATGTGCCTTGAAGGTCAAGGCAAGCAAGGTCAGGAATACAGATGGTTGAGTACCTCAACACAGCAGCACTGGCTGGTAGAAAAGTTGTCCTGGTTCTAAAGTAGGAGATGAGTCACTTCTGGCTTCCTGAGTGTTTCTCGTAGGCTGGGCACAAGTCTGGGTCTCAGGGGAGTCTACTGTCTATCTTTAATGAGCTAGAGGTCAAGGTCTGAGGTCTGAGAAAAGGGAGAGTCTTATAGCTATTAACAGACACCTTCTTGTCGTCTCTTATACTCTGCCCAGAGCTTGTCTATAGGTGTGGGGGATGCAGGCCACTTTGGCAAAGGAAAACGAAGGAACTGCCTTCCTGTAATCTGTTGTGATCTGCCTTTTATGCAACTGGAAATACCAGTGGAAGATTTAAAAATATTGGATCCATACTGAGCCAGCTGCATGGGGCACTCTGGGAATGAATGCTTCAAACATGTTCTTAGAAATTGTGATTTTTTAGAATTAGCTGAATCTTAGGACAAAACTAGTTTTGCAGGTCTGGTCGCAGCAGCCAGCCTGCCTCTGCATACCCTGGTCCTGGTCTGTGCCCAGGGATGGGATTTCAGCGTCACTCCTTGTAAGCCATATTTCTGGCTTACACCTCCAGTGACGATCAAGAGTGGATGTGCTCTCCATTTAAAGTAACATTCCTGAGCCAGTGCTTTGTGGTAGCTTGTGAACACATCAGTGGTGGCTCCTTACACCATACTAATCATGCATGCACCCATGTGATCATTCAGTCAACAAGCAGATACTTACTGAAGGCCTTTGATTCATCAGAACCGACCAGGTGCTAGGGTAAAATACATAGCTGATTAAGAAAGAAAAGGTGGAGCCATGATCTGAAGGGAAATGAAGAGTAACAGGGTCAGTGTCTGGCCTGGGGACAGAGAAAGAGAGAAGAGAAGGTGTTTTGAACATGTAGGACAAGACCACCCTTAAAGGTTTAGTAGATGAGACTGAAAGATGGTCAGAGCACAGAGTGCAGCAAAACGAATGGCCAGAATGTCCAGGCCTGGGAGAGACTGGGCTCTGAACTTTGAGAGGGAGAATATGGTCTCTTCCCTGGGTTCGCAAGTCACTGCCCTCCCTATCTGAATGACCTTAGTGATGGGTGATGCTGTGAGGATGAACTTGAAGAGCCTTGCCTTTATGTTTATGAACATCTCTACCCAAGTGATTTCAACCATTGTAATCTATGATGAGTTTATCTGGCTGGTTTGAGTAGAACAGGCCATTCTAAGCCACAGATTCATTCCAGGGGGTCCAGTTAATGCCCCTTTGTTCTAATGGCAAGGGCTGAACCTAGAATAGGATCGCATGATCACACCGGACTGTGAGACTGGGAGTCCCTTGATGTCAGGAGCATTTTCGTTCATCATATATCTCCAGAGTCTAGCAGATGACGTGCTGGTGAAATTTGGGTAAGACAGTGTGGAAGTCTGTCACCATGAGTAGAAACTGATTGCTATCACTTGAGAAACTTCTCTAGAATTTGTCTGTTCTTGATGAGTTAGTAGAAAGACTTGAATTAATACTGTATCCCACCACCTCCAAAGGCTAGGTGCAGACTTATTGTTTAATTTCTCTCTTCCACAAACTTTGTGTATCATTGTCTACAAGTAATTAAAAAAAAATGATGCTAGCCCAGGGAGCTTAGAAATCTTGGAAGGAAGTTGGTTTTGGCAAATTCTAATCTCTAGGGTTAAAAGTGTCTGCTATCAGCCAAGGTCTCTCAAGAAAAAACAAAGCCCATATGGAGTAATTTAATAGGAGAAATTTAATATGGGAAATGAGTTACAAAGGTGAGAGCAACCATGAAAGGCCTGGCAACCCCAGATTAGCAATTACAGAAAGGCATTACTCCCCCTAGGGCTGGAGGAACAGAGGTGTTACCTGGTGTCCAAGAGCCTGAGACACCTATTGGAATCCGGTTCTAGGGAAAGTTCAATTGGTCTTGTGTTGGCTGGAGAAGACTTGGCCCCCAAGTATGGGATGGGGTGGAGGTGGACGCATGGCTTCTCCTTCCCACCCATCCTCGAATCTCCTGCCTGTGTTTCTCATTGGCCAAACCAAGCAGGACGCAGTGAGCAAGGGAGCCTTGGTAGTTTTCTGAGATCGTCCCTTTTGAATACAGACAAGAACAGGAAATGGTAGGAACTGGATCTGAGGGCAAATGGGCAAGTGCCCAGAATAGCATCCAACCGTCCATCCACAGAGCCCCCCCAATAGCGCTTATGGTGTGGATTTGATGGAATTAGGCTGCACCCACCTCAGATAAATGGTGGCCCCTTGGGAGCCATTTCTCTCTTTTTTCCATATTTAGCCTTTCTTGGACAATATCTAAACTGCTTAGTGAAGCCACTCTGTACCCAAACTAGCCTCACACTTGAAACTGAAATTTACGTGGGTGGAGCACATTTTAGACAGCTGTGCATTAAATAAACACTTGACCTGTGAGCACAGGCTACTGCGCTGTGCTGCCTGTTCTTTGTATCTTCATTCCTGTGCCCCTACCCCTCAGTGGGATGGGAGTGAGAAGAAGGGAGAAGACAGGACTGAAAATGTGCTCTTGGGTTAGACCCCAGACTCACAGGTCTTCTGAGTCCTGGTTCACAGGGAATGAGGCCAAGCAAACCTTCAAGAGAGAAATGGGGAAAATGTGCAAACCATCTTACTTCCCTGTAGGCTTCCAGAGGATGAGAGTCCTCATTGGGGCCCATTTTATTTGGAGGTTCTGTGATCACATATGTAGGCAAATACTCTGTGTCAGTTAGGGTTTGATCAAGGAAGCCACACCACCATGAGCAATATGGCAAATAACAGATTTTCCATAGAGATTATTATACCTTACACGTTTGTGGGAACTGATGCAGAAGGTTATGGAAGGCTGGTGCCTCTGTATCTGGTGGTGGGCCCGAAGTCACTGCAGGTCAATGTCACCAATTGGGAAGAAGAGCCGAGATTTGAAGTGAGGGAGAGCCAAGGGCAAATTGGATCACATCTTCAAGAAGCCCGTGAAAACCCACTGGAACCTGTGTGTGTCACTCATCATTTGTAATCTTAATATGGATGACTTGCAGAAGCAAGTACTCTTCTTCACGGAACTGCATGCGTGTCTGGCCCAGGGCTCGGAGAAGCTAAAGGAGTCAATCCTGCAGGATCCACTAGAGCTTCAGGCGCAGCTCTGCTCCTCCGGCAAGGTGTCAGCCACAGAAGTGCGTGGAGTGCTCCACCACCTTTCCAAATCCCACTCTAACTTCTCCTGTGGTCAACCCTAAGCTGGAATCATAGACGGAGGGGAATTCTGGGATTCCCAGTTGCAGCTCAGCTAAGATGACTCTGGACAAAGCCAGCACATGTTGCTGAAATGAGCTTTCATCACCTATGAGAAAGGAACTGTGTCTTTCAGTTCTTGAGGAGTGACAGCCATAAGCTGGTGGCCTCCTTTCTGGAGGGCTCCCTCACTCAAGGGGAAGCCACTTAATCTGGAGTCTTTGGAGCTCTGGGAGAGCCTCAGCTGACCAGAGTTGGCCAAGGACATGTGTCCCCGGAAGGTCCTTTCTCAGGCCTAGGGAAAGGGAAGCGTTCTTTGGGCCACCCCAGCCCCTCGCTCTAAGACAGACATAGTCACAGCTCCCCTGCAGGGTGTTGTGAGGGTTCATTAGTTAATGCTGGGGAAGGGCTTTGACAGTGAAGAGTGCATTGTAAATGCTGTCGTAATTGCACACAGCTGCCTGCATCCAGACTTACAGGCCTTTGCTGACTAATAGTAGAATTTGCTGGAGTTGGTGGTGACCTTTTCTCCCCATCACATTTCTAAATATTTTGGTTGTCAGTTGTAAACAAGCCTATTCCTAAACAAAAATCAGGCTCTATTGGTGCTTTTAAAGTTGTCCTTGTTCCATCAAGCCTTTCCAGCTCCCATCTTCCTCTCTCCTTTCTCCTCTGTTAGGGACGGCCAGACGAGGCTGACTCACTTCTGCTTCCCCCCGGGGAAGAGCCTGGTGACGAGACTGGAACACACTCATCGCAACCAGGGAAGCTTCACACTCTGTCAAAGCTTTTGGTCAGTCTTCTCAGTGTGGCACACACATCAGTCAGACATTTGGGTTCTTTTTTTTAATGACGAGAAAATAATGAGTCTTTTCTACTAAACTTTTGACATCACGTGAGCAGTGCTGCTGTTCGCATTTCTGTCTCTCGGACCTTCATCCCTTTGGATTTTGTCCCAGTTGCTTTTATATAACAAGGACGACAGACTGTAACCATCCTCATGGCCTCTCTCCCCCAGATCTGTTGGAGGAAGGCTCTTAATTTTCTGGAATCTCTCCTAGTGGGCGGGATGAGATGAGAAAAGAAAAAGACAAATGGCTGGAGCAGCCAGCCAGGCTGGCCCAATAGATGCGCATCATAAACATCCACAGAAGGGAGCAGAAGAGAGAAATGAAAACGGGCATGACCAGGGCGTGGAGGAGAGTTCGAGGGCCACAGAGAGAGGACTGAGGAGAATTTTTTCTTGGGCGGGGAGCCACTGATAAGTGTAAGGGAGGGAATAAGTGTGAAAGACATCTAAAGAGGGGTGTATTAGTTTGCGAGGGCTGCCATAACAAAATGCCACCGATGGGGTGGCTTTAAAAACACTGCAGTGTGGTTTCTCACACTTCTGGAGGCTGGAAGTCCAAGCTCAAAGCACTGGCAGGTTTGGTTTCTTTTGAGACCTTTCTCCTTGGCTTATAGAAGGCCATCTTCTCACTGTGTCCTCAGATGGCCTTTCCTCTGTGTGTATGTGTCCCTGGTGTCTTGTCTCTTCTTATAAGGACACCAGCCACATTGGAGTAGGGCCCAACCTATGACCTTATTTAAACTTAATTACTTTTTAAAGGCCCAATCTCCAAATATAGGCATACCTCAGAGATATTGTGGGTTCTGTTCCAAACCACCACAATAAAGTGAATATCACAGTGGAGAGAGTCACACAAGTTTTCTGGTTTCCCAGTGTATATTAAAGTCATGTTTATACTCTATTGTAGTCTATTAAGTGTGCAATAGCATCATGTCTGAAAAATATACATACCTTAATTAAAAAATACTTTACTGCTAAAAAGTGCTCATACCACCTGAACCTTCAGTGACTCATTTTTTTTGCTGGGGGAGGGTCTTACCTTCAATTTGTAAAAAATGCAATTTTTGCAAAGCACCATAAAGAAAAGTACAATAAAGCAGATCTGCTTGTACAGTCACACTGGGGGTTAGGGCTTCAACAGATGAATTTTGGAGGGATATGATTCAGGTCATAACAAGGGTTTTGAAATTATTTTGGCATATTAAACATGGGTCCCCTCTGTCCCAATTTGGTGTTTTCTAAAAAGAACCAAAGAAAGACTTAAATTACTTTCAGTCATATTTATTATTTTTTTCTGTTGAATTGCCTTTACTACACCCCAACTGCACTAAGCCTGGGTTACAGGGAACCTCAGTTTATTAGGGTTATGTATAGCTTTTTAAAAAAATCCTCAACTGAGGATGATCTCTAAAAATCGATTTTAGAGCGAGAGGAAGGGAGAGAGAGAGGGAGATCAATGTGAGAGAGAAACATTGATTGGTTACCTCCCACATGTGTCTTGACTGAGGACTGAACCCATAACCTCGGCATGTGCCCTGACTGGGCATCCAACCCACAACGCTTTGGCTTTCAAGAGGACACTCCAACCAACCGAGCCACTAGGGTTATACATAGATTTAGGGAACGCTCTGTTGCCTGATTTTTCAAAGAATTAGAATGTAATACAATAGACTTGATAAGAAAATCAGAGGAGACATAATTTAATCTCTCATTTGTAATTCGAAAGCCCACGGAGGAGTGAACTTATCCCCCGAAGCGAAAATTATGTCTGTGAAAAAAATCTAGATGTAGTTATGTTGCTGAAAAAATAGAATGCCGCCTAACACTTTTAGTTTTTGGAGATATAAATATTTATAAGCACATGTAGGCCCATAGCATTATAATGCAGATTTTCTTTGGTTATTAAGAAAAAGAATTGTAGCCTCAGCTCTGCTAGTTTCATTTTCGATAATCATCTAAAACGAAACCTGTCATTTAGCGACTGCCATTTGGAAGTATCAATAACTGTTTGAAAATAAGCAAACCACAATCTGGATGGAAAAAAAAGGAAGCCAGTCCTCCGGCACCGCGTCCTGCTTCTCTGATTACTGCTGGGAGCAGCCCGATCCGCATAATGGCCCCTCTTCCTGCGCTGGGTGCAGCGGCTGTGAAATCTGGAGTGAATTTTGCCGAGGCTGCAGACACATGTTGTATGTCAGACACACGGTGCTCGTCAGGGTGCAGCTCCGTGGGACTGGTGGCCTCGTGTCTGCGATGAGATGTGTGTCCAGAGCAGCGAGCAGTGGGACAGTCACTTTCCGTGGGGAGGGAGAATACATCTGTTTGTAGTCATTGGACGCCGCTGAGCTACTGTACCACCTTCAGATGGTTATTTGCTGGGTCTAACTTTAGATCATTCCCCCGAGGAATGCCACAGAGCAAATATGTCAGAGGTGGGGCTGGAGGGGTGAGGGTAGGAGAAGAGGGGTGGGGGGATGGGGAAGGAGGAGGTGGGAGGAGAGAGAGAGGAGAGAGGGAAAAAGGAAGTGAGTGAGAGAGAGAGAGAGAGACCTGAGTCCTGTGCTGGGAGAAGACATGGATCTCTTACTTATCCAGGAGCGGTTTCCAGGCCAATCAAATTAACACTGTAATAAGGCTAATCTCGTGTCTACTTATGCAGTAGGACGGTCGTGAGATGTGGGTCCAATTTGATGAATACCATAAAAGTCCGTTAACATTTCTCTGGTATACGCCTAGTTTTTTGAAGTCATTATTATTTATAATTCATTTATATATGGAAGATGACGGTTCTTTATGGTTCGGATGATTTAAATCGGGGCCTTTAAAGCCATGCATGATTTATTTGCACTAGGAAACCATGTTTTCTTTGGAGGTTTTCAATGGAGGCATAATTACAGTGTTGCAAATACAGTGCTCTATTTAAGGGCCTGTCAGCATTTCCATAATAAACCTCTATTTTCAGGAGTCCAGGATATTGCCAGAGACAGAGAGAGACACACACAGTGAGGGACACAGAGAGAGAGAAAGAAATCCTTTTAAAATAAAAGCTTGGTGGATCCATCTGATTTTTAATTCAAATCTGTATCTGTATCTGCAGCCACACATTCTTCTTGATTTGCGTGGTGGTGCCAATAGTGTGCCAGGCCCCTCTGGACCCTGCCCAGTGGGGCTTCAGCTTTCAAGCAGAATCTTCCCGGGAAGCAGCAGCGTGTTGGGTGGCTCGCTGGCTGCCTTTCCCGATCCCAGCCAACTGCCAAGTTGCGTCTCAGCTTTAAGAAAAGAAAAACACTTTTTGTCTTTACTCCTGGTTTATTTGTTTGTGTGTTTTAGTTAACTTGGCGAAGCATATGCCAGCATGGACCTTGGATCATCATCATCATTATCATTATATTATGAGCAATATCAAGTACAGCTTCAGGGCCCAGTATGTGCCTGGCACTTGACAAATATTATTTAATTTTCCAAAGTTATAACAATTCTACGAAGTAGAAATTATCCCTAATTTTCAGAGGATGGAAACAAGCTAAGGGGAGGTAACGTGCCTGGCAGAGAACCAGAGGGCAGAGTTCAGGGTAACGGAGGTAGTAGCGGAGATGGCCTGGTGCTGGGTTCCGGAGTCTGAATGCATCAGAAGCCACCTCTCAAATTGGAATAGTCTAGTTTAGAGAATGAGGCTCGGAGAGTCCGGTGGACTTGGAAACCACACAGGCAGGTCTAGAGAGGGCTGGGGGAACTGGCCAATCGGGAGGAAAAGCCCTGAAGGTCATTTAGCAACTCCTGGATTGTGGTTTAATAGGTAAGTGTGACTCTGGTTGAGCCTGGATAAAAAATATCTGAGTTTTTTGAGGCTTACTATGTGGCCAGCTTGTATTTCACATGGGTTATCTCACTGATTTCCAAATTTTAGCAATGCAGTGAGTGAGTTTTATGGAGGTTGGATAAAATGCCAGGATTATATAACTAGGAAGTGGCTGAGTTCCCAGCTCTGGAGTCCTGGTTCTTGACCGCTTGTGCTTTACGGCCCCAAGGGAACCAGTCTCCCTCGGTTTGGAAGGTACACTGTGAATGGAGACAGGAAGCTGACACTCAGGATCCTCCTGCCTTCTGTGGGAGATCCTGTCTTCGCACTGCTGATGGACCTTTTCCAGGAGTTTGTGTGTTGGCATTTAACAGAAGGAAAAGGTAATATACACCCCTGCACACAGGGAGGACGAGGGACGGGCGGTGGAAAGAGAGACCACCCTCCACTTCGTGTTCGCAGCCAGCCGCGGGAAACTATTTTGTAAACTCCTGATCCCTGTGGGTGGTGCGATTTAATTCTTTTTCCTTCTCTTTTCTGGGGCTGCTTTTGGGTTGCTAGTTCCGCTGAGACTAGAAATGGTAACACACAGCCCAGGGAGAGGCAAGAAAAGGAAGAAGGTTTTTCACTACGAACATTTTTTTTTCTTCTTTTTGAAGCAAAATCAGGATACTGTAGGGGGGTATTGCGTACTGAGGTGTTCTGCTCTCAAAGCTGGGTTTGAGGCTCGAAGTTCAGGAGAAAGGATTCAAGTTGCCTTTAGAAAACAGAATGCATTTATCTTATTAGAAACAGCTCTCCATTCTTGGAGGCTGCAAATTCTATTCAACAGGTATTTATTGAAGATCCTCTAACAGGCCAGTGTGGGGCTTTATTGTCCATAAGGGAGATGGCTTTATTTGCATGGAAAATTTGACTCGAGTTAGTGTTAGAAGTAAAATGGTAGAGAGGACATGCCATGTTGCCAGAACCTAGACACTAATTTGAGTGATCAGCCTATCATTGCTACTGGGAATAAGAAGCAACATAACCAGCTCCATTCAGAACAAGAGCTATTCATTTAACCAACCAGTATTTACTGAGCATCTACTACATGCTGGACACTGAGCTAGGAGCTGGGATTCAATGGTGAACCAGAAAGATGAGGTTTGTGCCCTCACAGACTTAAAGTCTAGTTGGGGATAGGGACATGAAACAGATAATTATACTAATTATTAAATTATTTTAAAAGTAATTTATATCTGTGATAAGTTCATTAGAAGAAACTACAAGGTCCTATGAGAACAGTGGCTTACATAAATAGGATTTTTTGCCCCATTGCAAGAAATCCAAAAGCAGGTTAGCGCTGGTTCAGGGATGTCATCAGGGATCCAGGCCCTTTCTGTGTCTCCTCCCCACTGTCCTTAACATAACGAACTTTTCACTCCTGGGCTTGTAGTCTCATGATTACAGAGTGGCTGCTGTGACTCCTTTTTCAAAGACAGGAATCACAGGGATGGAGCGTGTACCAGAGATCTCTTTTCTCTAACACAAATGTATTTCATCAGCAGCAAAATTCCTTTCCCAGAAATCTTTCAGCAGACTTTCCATTAATTCATTAGCCAGAAATGGATTTATTAGTGAATATTGTAGAAAAGACAAAGGAGTCAGCAATTATGTGTGAATATAAGTAACTTTGTGGAATGTCTTGCAGACCACATTCATGTGTATGAAGTTGCTCACCTCTCACATCAGTTCTGTGAGAAAGACAGCAATTTCTCAGATGAGGACACTGAAGTTTGAGTCAGGGACTTGCCCAAGAACACATGGTCAGTCATCTTTCAGCCAGGGGTTCTCAGCTTATTCCTGGGAACTTGCACTGCCCATGCCTTCTGAGTGTCCGAGAGGGGGCCAATCCTGAGCCTGAGATGCAGTGCATCTCAAAGGGACATGCAAGCATGTGAGCGTTTGCAAAAGGGTGAGGGTTTGCTTTCTGGGGTGGTTGCTTGGAGACCCAAAATTTAGGTTGTCCCTCGGATTAATTTTTTTAATGGGTCGTAAGTCCCACAGCAGGAAGACAGACCAACTGGAAAGAAGGCCTGTGATTACAAAGTCAGAATCTCATAGTGGAGCCTTTGGGGCCTTCACTGGCCAAGATATGAAAAAGAAAGACATAGAAAATTTCATCTGCTGATGGGCCTGTGGCCTCATTTCCAGATGACTTAGGAAATACTGATTTTAAATGTTTATGACTGGTGCTTCCCAACCCCTGGCACCCAAGCAGGCAATAGGAGGTGTTTAACATCTAGCATAAATGAATGAATGTTACAACCACAGGTTCTCATGGTATTTTAAAAACACCCCCTAAAAAACCAGTCTGCCAGTCACATGTAGCACCCTAGACTGCACCCCTCCCCCAGGCTCCCAGGACTCGGTGTGTGCCTGTCACAGCAGGAGGGATGTCCTTGGTGAACTCCACTCTCCCCACCCTTGCCTCTTGGATCTGGGCTCTAAGGTTGTCTGTTGTCTGTTGCTGGGCTGGTGGAAGGTGGAGACAGACCTTTTGGCTTGAGACCATCCCATGAAAATTAGGACGGGCAGGGTGCCCGGAGGCGCACCAGCATCCTTGAGTTACACCAGTGGAAACAAGAGTCATGTACCCTGTGCTGGAGAACGTGTAAAATTGACACCGTTTACCAGATGTTCCCGGGTTTTATGAGCTTTACAAGGCCTTCTGTTAAGTAACACTTTGAAAAAGTAATGCTTGCCGGCTCTGAGTGGAAAGTTTTTGTTTTTGGGTTTTTAAAAAAATCTTTTGGGTGAACTCTGCAGCACCTGTTTTTACAGCAGAGCTCTGGCCTGCCAGGGGCCACTTCTAGTGAGTGACAGGCAGGAGAGAGGTATGTGGCAGGCAACCTGGTCCTGATTTAAAAGGCCAGAGACCAGAGGCCCAGGCTTATGGATGCAGACACACACACACAGGAACCCAGATGTGCTCCCCTCGGTTTAATGCAATAAATATGCTCCTGAAATGTCGAGTACAAATCACATATTTTTGTTAACTCCAAATAGGATATTCCTTTTTTATGCAATAAATTGTTTTTTAAAACAAGTAATTACCATCTCATTCACCTTTAGTGTACAACTGAATTTTAAAAAACATAGACCTGCTGGAGAGTGCAGCAGCACGTTATAAAGTGGTCATTTATCATATTTGGTGTCTTAAAGATGCTGTGCAAGATGGTGACAAGTGGCACGCGTGGACAGGCACGAGGAGCTCAGTGCAGGACATGGAGAGCGCATTCAGGCGAAGGGCAGGAGAACCAAGGTCTTCAACAATGGGATGAGGAAAAGGAGGGAGCTGCTCTGTAGGAGCAGAGAGGAATTCCCTTCAGTAGGGTGGGGTCCCTTCCAGCTGGGGAGACGTATATGGGTGGGGTGGGTGGGGCCATCGAGAAAGCTGGAAATGACCTGGTTGGGTATTGTCCTGCCCAAATTATTGCCACCCACAGAGAACCAACTGGAAGGAAGTACCACCTAAAGGAGCAATGAGTGTGTAGAAATTCACACAGAACGCTTCACCTTATCCAACTTAGTTCTGGGAGGAGGAAGAGGAGGCCCCACTTGTCCTGCCAGTGTATTTAGAGCAGAACCTGGTTATGGCCGAGCAACTGACTCTGACAATCTTTAAAATTATAGCAGCACATCCAGCATCTATGGGTTAGAGGTCTTCTGACTTCCAACCAGAGATTCCTTAATTGCATGTGTGGACCTATGTCTTTGTCTTTGTCTGTCCCCAGGGTCCATGATCTGAATGTAGGTCTTCCACAGGACAAGAGCTTTTGCCGTGCTCTACCATGGAAGGAGGCACGTTAGGGGGCGTGGGTTCCGTGCAGGTGGCATGCTGAAGGGGGGAGGTTGGAGATAAGACGATAAGACTACAGTGCAAACTCTATGAAAACACAGGTATACATGGTCTCCCAGTTACACAGAAAGTAGAAAGTGTATATATATATGTTCACATATAGAGATAGAAACATGAACCATCAAGATGCTAATGGCGATTAGCAGGTTAGTGGATTTCAAGTTAGTTTTAGTTTCCTTCTTATATTTTTCTGGAGTTTGAATATTTTGCACTAATGATTATTTTTATTTTTAATTTAATTTAATTTATTTTTTTATCCTCACCTGAGGACATCTTTTCATCGTTTTGAGAGAGGAAATAAGAGCAAGAGAGGGAGAGAGAGAGATCAATTGGCTCCCTCCCATATGTGCTGTGACTGGGGACAGAACCCACAACCCTTCGGTCTATGGGATGACACTTCAACCAACTGAGATTGCGCTGGCTAGGGCACTATTTATTATTTTTAAATCAGAAAACAGTAAGGCTATTTTCAATGTAAAAAAATAGCAACAATATTACAATGACAACTCATGCATTTCAGAGCTCAAGGTGTCCTTATCCTCTTCTCTCCTCATGGGACCCTGACTGCATACAGGCAACGTGGCCTCCAGGAGAAGTGGGAAGAAGATATGGGACTTGGGTCATTCACCCCATGGTTTGGGCCTGTGATCTCTCTCTCTTGGATACCGGTTGTTGATGATAAGGTGGATACCTCACAGAGCATCAGTATCATCTTTGATGGAAGCTGGGTGTGCAGAGGCTCCTGTGTTTAGAAGTAAGGCTTAGCCTGAGCTATTGTACCCCATATCCTTCTTTCCATCAGATAACCACCAAGAATGCTTGCATCATCAGATAACGTCAGGTTTGTTAACTCACCACACCAAGGAAGAACACACGCCAGAGAGCCACGGGCATCTCAGGAGGGAGGAGGAAGGGCCAAGGAAAATGGAAATCTCCTCTGATTTCATGCCAACATGAAGTGGGGGCTGTAACTGGGTATCTCAGCAACCTCTGAGGCAGGAGGAAAGGAGCAGAGCTGGGAAAGTGAACAGCAAGCCTCTCACTAAGAGAACAGAGGGTTCTTAGTCACTTTGCAACATAGTGTGACCTTCAGAGAAACATTGGATTTTATTGGCTTTATTACAGGGTCTTGTTTGAGTCATTTTGTAATGTCTCCATCTGATGATGAGTAGCACTGATATTCAAGTTTTCATACCTTGGGGCCCAGGGCAAGTTGCCATTCTTGGTTAGGGGTACTTGGGGATGGGGTCTGATGGTGTGTGCTTTGTCCACAGGCTGGCTCAAAGGACTGAGGGTGGAACACATGGTGCTTTATCCTCTGTCCAGGACTTCATCCTTTGTGGTGTTGTCCAGGCATCGGAAGTTTGAGGGCTTGAAACTTCCAGTCAAGATGGCAGCATAGGTAAACACAGCTTGCTTCCTCACACAAACATTAAAATGACAACTAAAATATAGAACAACCATCACTCAGAACTGTCAGAAATCTAGTTGAATGGAAGTCTCACAACTTCAGAATTAAAGAAACCACATCCATCCAGACTGGTAGGAGAGGCGAAGATGTGGAATGGGCTGGCCCCACATCCACATGTGGTGGATAAAAATTTGGGAGGGATATTTCAGAAGTGAGGAGTCCCAGCCCCACACCAGGCCCCCCAGTCCAGGGATCCAGTGCCAGGAAAATAAGTCCCCACAACTTCTGGCTGTAAAAACCACCAGGGATTGAGTTGGTGGAAGAAACCACTGGAGTCCCAAGCAGTTCCTCTTAAAAAACCCACACATGGACTTATTCAGATTCACTCTCTGAGCTCCAGCACTGAGGTTGCAGCTTGAAAGACACCAGTGGAGGAACTGAAATGTCTGGCATCAAGATGAGAGCTGGGGAACAGTTTTCTCTCAGACAGAAAGGCAGGCAGAGGCCATTGCCCCTTTCTGAGCACCCCCCACCAGACACAGAGCTTCAGGCCAATGCCATGTCTGAGACTCCATCAACCTGGCTAACACTGTTGGTCCACTCTGGAGATCCCCTAAGACTCCATCCCACCCAACTTATGGGCCCACCCAAATTGTTAACTGTGACTTTTCCATATGAATGGCTGGTCTTAGCTTGTGCTTCACAATTCCTAAATCCTATCAAACAAGCAACAGCTGGCTTCAGTGAGTCCATAGTCCCCCATACCTTTTACTAAGTGGCCGCAGACCTGGCACAAGCAGCAGCCAGCTTAGAGTCACAGTTTAGCTTTGCCTGGGAATCTCCAAGCCCAGCACAAGTAGCCATCTCAGACTGCTTTATAGCTCATGCAGGGTGGATCCAGGGCAAAACACAGGTTGGGGCCAACCTTGGCCGTACCACTTGGGAAACCCTAGGGACAGTGCACCCAGTGGACAGCTACAGACCACATCAGAGCACCACCACCCTGCCCCTGCACAGCTGATTCTCCACGGAGGGTGGCGGTTGGTGATCCATGGTCACAGCCAGTCCTTGTAGCTGACTGGCCTGGGTAAATCCCTCCCACTGACCTGCCAACAGCAACCAAGGCTCAACTATAAGAGGAGGGTATACTCAGCCCACACAGAGGGCACACCTCAAGTACCTGACTTGGGTTATAGGGGAGGTTGTGCCACATGACCCTACAGGACACCTACTATATTAGGCCACACTACCAAGACAGGGAGCCATCGCAGCACTATTTAATACATAGAAACAAACACAGGGAGGCTGCCCAAATGAGGTGACAAAGAAACATGGCCCAAATGAAAGAACAGATCAAAGCTCTAGAAAAAGAACTAAAGAAAATAGAGATAAACTATCAGATGCAGAGTTCAAAACACTGGTTATAAGGATGCTCAAGGAACTTAGTGAGGACCTCAAGAGCATAAAAAAGATCCAATCATAAATGAAGGATACACTAATTGAAATAAAGAACAATTTACAGGGAGACAACAGTAGACTGGGTAAAGCTGAAAATCCAATCAGTGATTTGGAACATAAGGAAGCCAAAAACAACCAATCTGAACAACAAGAAGAAAAAAGAATGAAAAAAACAGAGGACAGGATAAGCAGCCTGTGGGACAACTTTAAGTGTTCTAACTTTTGCATGACAGGGGTGCCAGGAAGAGAAGAAAAAGAGCAAGAAATTGGAAATCTGTTTGAAAAAATAATGAAAGAAAACTTCCCTAATTTGGTGAAGGAGATAGATGTGCAAGTCCAGGAAGCACAGAGAGTCCCAAACAAAATGGATGCAAAGAGGCCCACTCCAAAACATATCATAAGTGAAATGTCAAAGATTAAAGATAAAGAGAGAATCTTAAAAGCAGCAAGAGAAAAGCAGTTAGTTACCTACAAGGGTAAGGCTGTCAGCTGATTTCTCAAAAGAAACTTTGCAGACTAGAAGAGATTGGCAAGAAATATTCAAAGTCATGAAAAGCAGGGACCTACAGCCACAATTGCTCTACCCAGCAAAGCTCTCATTTAGAATCGAAGGACAGATGAAGTGCTTCACAGACAAAAAAAAAAAAAAGCTAAAGAGATTCATCATCACCAAATCATTATTAAATAACATGTTAAAGGGACTTGTTTAAGAAAATGAAGATAATCAAAACTATGAATAGTAAAATGGCAATAAATACATACCTATCAACGATTGAATCTAAGAAACAAACTAAGCAAATAAAAAGAACAGAGACAGAATCATGGGTACAGAGAGTGTTTTGATGGTTGCCAGATGGGAAAGGGATTGGGCAGAATGGGTGAAGAGGTGAGGGGATTAAGAAGTACAAATAGGCAGTTACAGAACAGCCATAGGGATGTAAAGTACAGTACAGGAAATGGAGTAGCCAAAGAACTTATACTCATGACCCATGGACATGAACAATGGTGGGGGGATTGCCTGAAGAAGTGGAGGGGGGTGCTTGGTGGAGGGAGTAAAACTGGGAAAACTTGGGACAACTATAATAGCAAGAGCAATAAAAAATATTTTTTTTTTTAAAAGAAAGCTTGAGGGCTTGTGGAGGAAACTGCTCATCAAGTTCCATGGGTTCAGTCCTGAACCCCGACACTGAGGTTTTTGGAGACTGGTGCTTAGCAAGTACAGATTTCTTCAGACCTCCTGAAAGGTCCTCAGGAGGACAGCCTCAGGAATCCTGCTTGGGTTCCTCCCAATTCATTTTTTCTCTCTGTACGTCTGTTTTCTCTTCTGGGAAGACAAAATTATGCCAACTTCTCTAAGTAAGACCAGGATGGCTTTGGGTGGAACCCATACTGTATTCTCCAAGAACTTTTAACTCCAAAGAGAAAGATTATACAGATACGTCTCAATGTCTTAACATGGGGTGAAATTTAATTCCATGGCCAGAAGCAAACAGTGGCCTCACTGATGATGGTAGCTACCTGTCTGATGTCCCTGGGTACCTTGAGGTGTTATGACTGTGGCTGTCCCCTGCTTCCCTTCCTTTGTCTTGCTCACCCTGCATGGCCCTTCTTCAGACATGCCCCTTCTTCCCCTCCCTCTTCTATAGGCTGGAAGGTGGGGGACCTGAGGCAGAAGGGCATGAGGGGAAGATCGCTGAGTCTTGGTCTGCTGACTTGGGCCATGAGACTACCTCATGGCTGCCCAAAATGGCAGGCCTGGCCTCTGTCCTGGTGGCTGGCCTGGACTCGCTTTGTCTGTGGAGGGTCAGGACAGGCCCTGTAGTCTGTTCATGGGACCTGGCTGTCACCCACGGCAATTCATCTTGACCGCGTCTGTGGCTGTACGCACGGAAAACAACAGTAGCCATGTCAATGGCAAAAGCAACGACCGTGCACACCAAATGGAGACGTTCGCTTTGCCCACAGATGGTGGTGGGCAGGCAGGGGAGGGGGGACGTAGTTCCCTGGGATATTAGAATAGGATGAGCAGTGGTTATTTTGGGCCAGGCTCCAGCAAACACCTGGAGAGCTCCTCAAACTGCAGATGAAGCCCCAGGTTGACTTTATTGGGTGATTTCAGTGCTGCCAAATACTTGTAGTGTAAAGAAATCATAAAACGTGCTGGTGGTCCAGAAGCTGGATGGGGTACACTCGGCACATATTTGAGACGACTTTGCGACTTGGTGACAGGCCTGTTTGAACCCCTCACCTAGAAATCAGTTAGCATCTGCCGGAGAAATAAATTAAATGTAGATGGCCCTGAATCCATTCCTCCTGCTGGTCCCTTTGCCCCTTTATCTGAGGAGAGGAAGAATTTTGTTGGCCCCAGGCACGATATGCATTTAATTATCAAGTTCAGATTTTCTCTGCTGCACGGAAAGCCTCCTCTTCACCCTCTGCTCTGGAATAACAGTGTTCTCTGCTAATGATTATCTGCAACGTTTGGGTGGTTTGCAGCATATGCAGTGCAAGGCTGATCAGTCTGCTTTAATTAAGCTTCAAAGAAGAGCCTGAGTATCCATCTTATCTCCAGTTTGCTCCTTAATTTCTTTGCCACGGTCCCGGTTGTAGGTGGGAAGTGTAGCCGTGGTCTCCGATGGAGGGGGTCCCTCCTGGTCCGAGCCAGTCCTGCCCAGTGAATGAGTTTCTCTGAACCTCCTCCAAGGGCCTCCTCTGCACTTTCCCCATTTCCACAGGGAGCTAATTGCCAAAGATCTTTTATAAAAAATCCCCTTGGGTGTTTCCCACTGCTACAAACTCAGGAGGAAGGAAAAGGGGGTGTGCTAGCAGGAAGAAGGGGATACTGTGGCTGGCTGCGGCTGACCCCACCACCTGAGAGCTGCTAGCAACAGGCCTGTTCTCAGCAGACCCTATGGAAAGCCACATGGCCCTAAATGAGGGGCGCCTGCTGAAAGTGGACCCCCCGTACTTTTGTAGAATTTTCCTTCTAAAACTAACACAGGGGCCCGCAGAGGCAGCTTTTTGTCCCAGGTAATCACCGGATGGAATTTTTTTTTTTTTTAAACGTCCAGCCACCAGCTTCTGTGGGCCTCAGAAAGAACATTTGTAGCCATGCGTTCTTTATGTGGTCTTTGATTAATAAACAGGAACCTACCTTTCTAGACGGATGGGGAAACAATTTTTTTCTGTTTGCTGCTCCTGTGTGTAGGGTCCATGAATGGGGGCTTTGAGAACTTGCCCTTTCATGGCCAGATATCAAAGTGCTGCTCACACATACGGATCGCCCACCTCAAGGTGCAGCTCGGAGCCGCCGCCCGTGTGGCTGCCCACCGTGGTTCCATGCTGGCCGCCTGGTTGAGCCGCAGGGCCAGACCTGTGATGGCCCAGTTTTCCTCCCTGGGATGAACGCCGACCCACCAGGAAGAAGGGGGAGACCACCAGCGTCCATTCTCCACCGAGTCCTAAAATAACTATATTTATATTTACTCATATGTGCTCCCTTTGGTGGCATTCCTTCCCCAGTCACATCCCTCTGTTTGGGAAGAGAAAGCTCATTTTTCAAGGTTTCCTGACCTTGAATTCCTCTCTCCCTGTTCTCTTTTTTTTCTTCTTCTTTCCTTTTTCTCCTCTCCCCCTTCCTTTTCTTTCCTTCCCTTTTTTATAGCCGACTCTCTTTTATCTTTGGATAGTGTGCCTTGACATTATGGGTTGGGGTTCTCCTGGAATCTCCCCTGTGCTGGGACTTCAGGGAAGGGGAACAAGTATTTCCAGGCCAAGGAACAAGACCACAGTCAGGTCCCCGCAGACAGAGAGTGTGTGAAGGGCTGGGACTATGTCTACACATCCTAAAGTCTGAGCCTGGGATGAGGGAGGCTTTGCGATTTACAATCCAGAGGATAAAGGGGCCGCAGCCCAGTAACAGGAAGTCCTTGGTGCTGAGCACATTGGCAGCACCTTGGTGCTCTGGAGCTGCTAATCTTCGGCTTCCATGGGAGTTACGCTGGGCAAAATCCTGGGAGCTGGCTTCAGAAGTGTCTGGAAGTGGAAGCAGTGTCCTGAGGTTGGGTCGAGGAAGTGGGGAAGAGGCAGGAACGAGCCCATCCTGTTCTCTCTCCCACCCTGCCTTCTCCCCTCACCCCCACCCCAGCCCCGACTTCTCACTCCTCATGCACCAGTTCAGAAGACGGGGTATGGTCACCTTGAGTTAAGCCTCATAGGGTCAAAGGAACATTTGCTCTGAAGCTTCTCAGGCGAGGGCTTTGCAGAGGTGACAAGACACACAGGCATCCTTAGAGTGACAGAAGTGGTAAGGGAAGGCGGTTGGAGGCTGTCTTTTCTATGACACAGTTTATCGCAGGTTAGGCAGCTCAGGAGACTCTCACCATGTAGTTCTGGAATTGGAATCTGAAGAGGTGGAACTTTTGGGTCTCCTTCCCCTCATGTGTTGGCAGAGAGGGAGTCTGGATTGGACCTGCATGGGGAAGAGAGGCTGAGTAGTAGGAATGGAAAGCTTTGGGAAAATGGAGGAGAGGCTGGTCCTTGGATCTCTCAGGCCCCTCTCCCCACTGTGAATCTCAGAAAGTCCCTGTGCAACAAGCCAGAGGGGACCATCATGCTCCTGTTGCAGATGAACACACTGAGGTTCCAAGCTGCAAAGTGACTGCACCATCACACAGAGCGGTGGTGGCTACTGAGCTGTCCTGTTGGGTGCTCACGCCTGTGGAAAGAAAGAAGAAACACGTGTTGGCCTGTAGATGCTTGTGATTCTTAGCAACACTGATGGTTGTCCAGGGGATTCTGTCTGCCTGATTCTTGCATAATTCCCACCCCTTTGGTAGGGACAATGCCAGGGGGAAATGAGGAGGAAATGATGGGAGTTAATACTCCATCCACAGCGATGCTGCTGTAAATGGCCGTGGGCATGCAAATCCTCTGCCAAGTTCCTCCTGTTCTGCAAGACTCCCATGCTGATGGTGCTCTGTGGAACCTGTCAGTCTTCTCTAAACACCTGGTCCTTGGCTTGGCCCTGGCTGTGCCCCTACACCCCAACTCCTTATTCTCAGGGGACTAGAAGACCACTCCTCTCTTCCCCCTGTTTTGAAGGAAACAAATTGGCCATTGGATATGTGTCCAGGCTGGACAAGGGCACAGGTCCCAGGTCCTTGTCACATGGACCAACAAAGTGAGGCCCCAGGGAGCCAGGAGTTGATTAACGAGGGACTCAGAAGAAGTTAGACTGGATCCAAGAAGGTGGGTAGCGGGAGGGTAAGAGCTGTAATTAAAAGACCCATCATAGCCCGGTGCTGGATCTAGGTTTTCTAGGCTCTTGTTGCCTGGTGCTGGTGTTGCTGGTGGTGAACTCAAGGATGTAGCTTTCTTTGAGGGGCCCTAGAGTGGGCTTTGGGGGACCCTTTGTTATCCCAGCTGAAACACACTCCAGAGCAAAGAGTTGAGCTCTTCCGACTGGGATGTCACAGGTTCTGTTCTTCTGGCTTGAAGTAAGGTGAGGTGTTGGTCTTTATTAAGTGTCGCCTGTCCACGGTCCTCTGCTGGTCCCTGTCCATAACTCAAGAGAGGAGCTGGCGTCTCCTGCTCCACTGGCCAAAGGAATGTGAGTCCCTCAAAATGTTCCTCCAAAAAGGGGCTTTTGAGGTGAAGTAAGTTTGGAAATCCCTCTCCTGGATGACTACCATGCCCTTTATTATGTTAAGGTCCCGAGGAGTCTTGTAGTGAGGAAACCGTTGGACTCCGCTGCTCGGAATATGTCAGCTTTACTTGGTCATGGAACTAAATTTTCACGGAACTGTACTGAACAGCCCATGGGAACTGTGGAGTAAAACACAGTAAAATAAAGTAAAATACAGGGAACAAAGTAAACTACAGGTAGGCAAGATGCAAGTAAATGAGTTTCTTCCCCAAACACAGGTAGTGGAACAGGAGATTTTATACACACACGCACAAGATTTAACACGTGACGTTTATCCGATCTGGTCTACATTTCTGCAGAGATGAGTCAACCACTGTTATGGGGGTCCCTTCTCTCGTCTCGTTGAACAGGCAGCACACACACAGGTGCACACAGCCCAGGTTAGCTGTCTCTGAGAGGAGGGCGGGCTGCGGTGGGGACAGAGCACGGCGGGAGAGGAGGAAAAGGAAATGCTGGGGAGCTGTGAGGAGCAGGTGATGCTCTGTAAGGCAGGCAGGAGGGTGACAGGGATTCAGGGACAGGAGAAGGGAGCCTGGTTCCGTTCTGTCCCCAGGCTCAGACCCACTTTAGCTCTCCCTCACTGGTTCTTCCAAGATGTGGTTGCAGAGCAGTCGAGCCCTGACAGAGTTCCTGGGTGAGGTTGGTGTGGGAGGTTGGTGCCCTGTGCAGAGCCAGCCAGTAAAGGGTCTGCCACGCCCTTCTCTGGGGACACGTCCTTCCCTGTGAGACCAGGGAGGTGCTGGTCAGTTGTGGGACTGCTCTAATTGTCCAATTAGTCACATGCTGAGGCTAGAGGGTGGAGGCAATGTGGTCCTGGGTGCCTTTTGTCACCTGTGGACTGTCTTGTGCTCACATCTCTGTGGCCTCAGGACTGGTGGGGGGTGGGGGAGTTGGTGGGTGGAGAGCTGTATTTGTGTCCCTGATCTGGGGTGTGTTTCTGTGTGCCCCGAGGAGGATATGACACATGGGTGCGTGGCCAGCAGCCAGGCAGCACCTGCTGAGGGACACAGCTGTGCCTGGGCAAGGGGCATTCTTGGCCACTGTCTCACAGCCGCCCCAGCAGCTGCCTGGGTGTTTTCCCACACTCCACATGTGGTGCCTCTGTCAGGAAGTCCTGAGTGGGGAAGAGCCTCCCGCGTCAGCAGGGTTCTGAGCCATCCCCTCGACAGTGACCCGCACCCCAGGGTGGCACACACTCGGTTCCAGCCGGCGGATCAGCACCCAGTTTTGGCCACCAGTCTGAGGGGCAGAGGCAAACTTTATGGCCAAGCGCTCAGAGTCAAATTTGTTTTAAGTCAGTAAAAATGTCTGGCATGTTGAAAACGGGGGTTGTGGGTGGGGAGCGAAGGCAAAGGAGAGGCAGAGAGGAAACGTGGAGATGGGAAAGGATCCGCCTCCAGTCAGCTGGCTCCTCTTCTGATAAGACACATTATGAGGGAAAGGTTTTGGCTGCATGCAGAGGAAAAAAAGCAGAAGTAGAAGAAGAGTTTTTTCAAAGGTAAAGCAAAGCCGTCCGAGAATTACTTAGAGCCTTTCTGGAGACCTCATCGCCCCTGGTACTCATTCCAGGTCATGGAGGACACAGGGCAGGCAGTCACAGGAAGCATGACAACTGAGCGGAATTCCACTCTAGAAAAATATTTTTTTTTTCTGGTATACTACTTTCATCCAGGGACCTTAAAACACTTCACACATTTGCAATAATTGAACCTCATCACATGCCTGTGGGAAGGAAGAGTGTTGTTTTGCTCATTTTATATAGAGGTGAATGGCAGCACAGGGAGTTTGGGAGATGTTTCCAGAGCCGTGGGGGTGAGAGAGGAGCCCCTAGCTGCCCCAGTGGCCTGCTTCTCCATGGGCAAGTTGGCTGGGAAAAGGAAAGGTTCTGTTAATCTTACAATAAATTTAAAAATATAAATTTATCTTAAAAGTATAATTAAAATAACTTAAAAAAATAAATATATAATACAATAAAATATATAATATATATTTTTTATTTTAAAAAATCACGGTTCACTAAGATTTGATTTCTTTTTACCCAATGCCTTCATTTTATGCTCTTGTTTTGCCTTCATCACAAGTAAAGAGGCTGCAATTCGGGAAAACGGGTTTTTTCCCCAGAACGAGAAGAAAACTGAAGAGTTGTCTTTTGAAAGTGGTGATATGAGGGGAAGGGAGGAAGGTGGGGCAAAGGGGAAGGAAGGGAGATGGAAATTACCTTTCTCATCTTGGTTGCAAGAGCCCCACAAAATATTTACCTTCTGTTTACCTCAGAATGGCAGAAGGTGTTAAGAGCTCCGTGAGCTTTTGCTTCCAAGTGGGATTTTCCTTCCCAAATTAGGCTTTCTGCAACTGAGGTCCCGGCTCCCCCTCAGGGCCCTGGGCTAGAGGGCGGTGAAGGGGGCTGAGTGGGCAGAGGAGCTGTGACTTCAGGGGCCAGGTATCTCATCTTCATCTATGCCTACGCAACTCACTTGGTGTCTGCCCTCCATTGTCTGCGTTTGGAAGAGAAGAAGTAAGAGAGAGGCCCCTAAACCCACAAGGACCCGGCATTTCATGTGTATGTATGCATGCGAGCTAGCTCTCATCTTCTTTGGCCCCGGCCTGGCGTGCTAGTGCACCCGAGGATGGTTGTATCAAAGAGTCCTGCTGTCTGCTAGCGGCTGACAGCCTGCAAAACGCTTCTGCAGAAGCTCCCAGCAGCCCCGCGTGAGGCCAGGCCCCACAGACTTTTAGCTGTCTCATTTTAACCCTTCCTACCCTTTCACTCCAGGGTCTTTTGAAGGGTATCATTGATCCAAGCGCTTCCCTCCAAACTCTTGGGCAGAGAGACCGGCCCTGGCAGACCTCCCCTGGCAAGTGATAGCCAGTCCTGGTACTCAGCCAATTCGCAAGCGAAATTGTAATTAATCCACTTTGTTGGACTACTTCAGGGTTAGTTGTCAACAAGGGTAAAATTGAACCAACGGTTCTACCCACCTTCCTGGTCCAGTGCACTTGGACCTTTCAGGGGATGTTCTAGGTTCCTGGAGGTCGTCAGGACATTGCAAACCTGAGCAGTGTGTCCCCTCTCTTCTCCATTCCCCTGCTCCTCCCGCCCATTCTCTGAACACCCAGAATTCAGAGATCCACAAAATCACGAGAGAGAGCTTAATTCCGGAGGAAAGTGAGCTGCACAGAGATCTTCGTGTACTTTTAGAGAATATTAATATCCTGATTAAATCAAGCTTAATACATAAGTATATAAAATATCACACAATATGAAATATATCACAATATTAACATACATCCATGTTCTGTAACACATTGCAATGAATGCAGAAATATGCACTATAAATATGTAATTATATAGCTATAGATTCAGCGGTATAAATGTAGTTCCCTAACCTCCTCCAATTCGGAGACCGTGTGGCGGGGGAAGCAGGCTGGGGGACTTCTTAGGGATTTTCACCCTCCGTTACTCAGCGGGAGCAGCTTTTCCAGCTGTCCCAGAGGGGAGGGGAACCGCTGCAAGTTGTGCCCCGTGTCACAGCACAAGGCACTGACTCACGGCCACGTCTCGAGAGAAATTCACCGGAGTCAGGGAGTTCCCAGCAAGCGCTCTCAGCACACCCTCTGCTGACCCTGCATTTGAGAGCTCAGGCGGGGTCAGGCTGGAGGGCACCTTGAGAAGGAGAAATCGAGGCCTGTCTGTTGCCTCCGCAGGCCTGTGGCTGGGCCGAGCCCTCGCAGGCCTGGCTGAAGCTGCAAAATAGGCCCCACGCCCCGGTGACCCGGGGCAGCCAGCACCAGCCTGTTCCTGCATTCTAGACGTTTATTTTTGTAGAAGTTGTCTTGTTATTTTTTTTTTTCCTCCTTGGCTTTGTTTCCCCTTCTGAGCAAAGCAAGATGCCCCAGACCTCTCCTTCCAACGAACAGGGCCAGATTTAGAGCTGGGGTTGCTCATTTAAGCTTTGTATATAATTGAGCCTGGCACAAAGGGTTATCATTAGGAGGAATGGCATGAAATGAGGAAAAGGGAAAGTGTGGACCCAGAGTAGAAAAGGTACCCTGAGGAGAGACACAGCGGCTTGGCTCAAGAGGTCCAGTGTCCGAGGAGTCCTTAGGAGGAAAGACTGGGTATTAAAGTGCCATGGTCAGGCAATGAGGGAAGCCACCAGGGCTCTGCTGTCTCCTAGGATTATTTGCTTCTAAGTGCAGGGGTTGGGGGGGGGGGTTGCTGCAATAGGTGGCAACAGACGCCAGAGGCATCAGCTGTGAAGGGCCAGGGTCTGCTCCCCGGGCTGCAGGTCTGGCTGACAGACACGTGGTGATCCACTCACTGGATGTGCACCACGTATGTACAGAGCTGGACATCGTCCCTCGGTCCCTACGACAATGGAGGAGCCCTTTCCTGTGCCCTGCCACTGCCTAGGGAATCCCCTTGCCCAGACCCTTGCTGCTTGTTGCTTTGGGAAATAGGGGGGTGCCCACTGCTTTCTTACTTTGTGCAGGTTGGCAGTTTGGCAAGGGGGCATCCTGGAACAAATCAAGGAGGCTTCTTCTCTAAAGTGCTGTCCCGGCCGAACTGGTGAGTGGACACGTGAGTGTCCACCTGCCACACCCCAGAGGTCCTGGAGTCATGCCGTGTGAAGCCCTGAGTGGCTGGGCACAGCGCTGTTCCTGCCTCGCGTCTGGCCTCCCGCCGCCTGCACCGGGCCTGTTGACTCACCTCGGACGAGCTGGCAGCGTGGGGTTCCAGTCGTTCTTCTAGCCCACCGCCAGACTGTCTCTCCTCCCCGCATTCCTGGTGGCGGCCCAGCTCGCTGTGACCCCAGGTTCTAATATTCTTGGGTTTGTTCAGACTCCCCAGCTGGCTCCGTTCTGGGCTTCCTTGCCTTGTTAAAGCCAAAATGCCGACTTTTACAACCCTGCTCTTTCCACCGAGTTCATCAAGCAGCCCACTTTTTACGGGCGAGATGGCCCCTTCAGCGCACTCTCTCTTTCAAGGGGGGGCGAGATGGCCCCTTCAGCGCACTCTCTCTTTCAAGGGGGAGGGGCAGGGATTGAGGGCTTCGGTCGGGTCTGGTGTGCGCCACGTTATTATTTCTTTAACGATAGTCTTAAAAAAATGAAGTTCAATGGGGAGTGACCCTCCAGGAGGAAGAATTAAATGGGTTGATTTGGCAAGTGTTCAACCCTGGAGGCATTGCTAAGGAACATAATCTATTTTGAATTTTTCTTCACGAGCCCGAGTTGGTTATGGTGTGGGAATAGCGTTTCCATTGTTTCTCATCCTTGCTCCGCGTACAGAAGTGTTCATGCCATGGAATACGCAGGTTGTAGAAACACCTCTCAGAAAGTCACATAAAGGAGTTATATGTAATCACACTCCCCTTCCAAACGGGTGTGTTCCTGGAGACACATGGAGATATCCTTCACACCCTGTACGGAAGAGACAGCCAAGTCAGAAATTGGCAGAGCGGGCCTGCCTGAGTGAATAGAAAAGCTTGGCTCGGGGCTTAACAAACAGCCCCGTAAAACCTACGCTGGCTTTTACTGAGTGGCCATGCCTGGAGGGCCCAGGGTGGCCAACCCGGACGGGGGCAGGAGCCAAGGTCCATAAAGGGTGGCAGGAAAGTTTCTTTTTGCTGAAATTTGATCTGTTCCTAGAAAAAAAAAAGGCTTCATATACTGGCTGTCTGGACTTCGCTCATGTGCGTTCTTCGTTCACTCGTGTAATGTTGTATCATTCGGCTTCTTTAACATCCAAATGTTACTTTCGCACTGGGCCTTCTCACCTCTGGCCTTACCCCTCCTGCTCGGCCTCCACGCTGCTGGCTGCCGGGTAATCTTCTCAAACTGCAAATCAAACCTGTCATATTCTCCTATGTAAGAGCCCTCAGTGGCTCCCCATTCATTGCCTGCTGAAGTTGAAATCCCTGTTTCGCAGACAAGCTCGTCAGCCATCTGTCCTTGTCGTCTTTTAAGTCGTTCCATGCAAGTCTCCCAGACCTATGACCGGCCCCTGCTCCAGCCACTTCCAACTGGCTTTCAGGCCACAAGTCTCCCAAGCCTCATGCATTTATTCGCACAGTGGGACAGCATGGGCTGCGCGGTGTGCAGGGGCGCCTGAAAGCTGATGTGGTGAGGTAGGGGTGGCACTGTCAACTAGGGTATGTAGAAGCGGTCCCTTGAGAAGGTGACTTTGAGCGAAGGCTGAAGGATGTGAGGGGGTGAGCCATGCAGATATCCACGGGTGGGGCATTGTAGGTAGAAGAACAGCAAGCGCAATGTGCCCAGTCCCTTCAAGGAACATTTGGAGCACAGGAGAAAGGGATGGGCGGCTAGCACCCTGCCTGAGGACCACGGGGTTCTTGAACGGAAACAATTCCCACTTTTCCTGTGGCCGGTGGTGCTGATGAGAATATGTGACCACAGGGAACCAGCGGCTGGGCTGCGAAATGCTTGAAGGGTTAAAATCACTTTGCTTATGAAAGCAGAATAGGTTCTAAAAGTGGATCTAAAGTATCAGGCTCTGGACTTTACTTTCTTCCAAACTATGTTCACACAGTATCAACAAAGGTATTTTAGAAAATTTTACCCTGGTAATAGAAAAAGGAAACATTTTGAAGGGTGCAGTAACGTTTAGGTCTGTAACATTTGGGTAAGTAATCCTCATCCTTAGGGCCTCTTTGGGGTGTTCAACCTATAATGTTCTCAACAGCAATTTATTTTATTAGTTCTTTCCTCTTCCTATTTTACAAAAGTCCCAGAAATGTCATATATAGACCTTTCAAGAGTTTGGATAAAATCATGAATTAAGTCATCTTACCTTCTCCCACTCGTTTTATTATGGTGGTAAATCATGTACAATGTAACGATGATCACTCTAACCGTTCTTAAGTGTGCAGCTCCGCGGTGCTAAGCGCCTTCTCACTGTTTGGTGAGCGTCGCCCTGTCTGTCACCAGAGGTCCGCACCCCACCCCAACAGCTCTGCTCACCACACACCCGCTCCCTCCCCCGGCCCGGCCCCTCACCACCACTGTTGTCTTTTCTCTCTCCATGAATTCGACCACTCCAGACACCTCTCACAAGAGGAATGAGACATTATTTTCTGTATCAGCTTTTGTGACTAGCTTATTTTACTTAGCATAATGTCTTCAAGGTTCATCCATGTAGCATGTGTCAAAATTTCCTTTCTTTTTAAGGCTGAATGATGTCCTACTATACACACACACACACACACACACACACACACACACACACACACAGATATTTATATATATATCACATTTTGTTTATCCATTCATTCATCCACGGACACCTGGGCTGCTTCCAGCTTTTGGCTGCTGTGACCGATGCTGCTGTGCACACAGGCACGCAGACACCTGCTTTCCCTTCTTTCCCTCCCCTCCTTTAAAGGTACTCTCGGCAGGAGCACCTTCTGACTGTCTGAGTCCGTTTCTATGGCTGCCCTTCTCCCTCTCCAGTTACTTTGCTCTGTTAACCTGATTGATGATTATTCCTCATTAGCTCAACCCTCAGCCACTAGGAAATTGGAGGCCAGATAATTCACACTGAAATAGAGGGATGCTGACTTTTCCTACGTCATTCCTTGGGAAGTCACTAATGCTGCAAGAAACAGAGACCAAGGGTTTCCCCAGGGCTGGGCCTTCTGATCCTTGGAGGGAGGCCCCTCAGAGGCTGGGGACCGCAGTGGATGGTGGTGTTCTGCCTTGGCAGTGGGAGGGCACATGTACTCCAGCCAGCCCTTCTCACCCCCTCCTGAGAGACCAGCTCCTCTCCCCTGCAGGGGCTGTCCAGCTCCAGCTCTCCTGCTGAGCCACGTTCCTGGGAGATGCCTGGTGAGAACTTGGGATCAGATTGAGTCAGACGTATTTGTAGACTTGACTCACCAGGTCTTAAAACCAGAAGATTGCCCTGTGGTTCTCACGGCGTTCCTGGAAAATAAAAGAAGTGAATATTATTGGGCTGAGTTCATCAGACACTCAACCCTCCCTTTTGTGTGTTGGGCGCTCAGAAGGAGCAGGCAGCAGCCCAGCCAAGACTGAACCATCAAAGGCAGGGGCCCGGCTGCAGTGCTGAGAGATGTTGCTTCTCCCGCAGACAGGTCTGCTCCTCTTCCCACAGACTTCTGCCTCCCGGGTTCCCCAGGGCTATACAGTTTCTTTTCCTTCCGGGCTCCTGGGAAAATGTTCCCAAGGGCTGCTTCTGGTGAGGTGTGTCAGAGCTGAGCTGTGCTGGAGGGCTGGGTGTGGACTGGGAAGGGGCCACCCAGACTCCAGAGAACAAGAAAGGGAAAGTTCTCTTTTTAGAGCCAGAATTTCTGGGATCTTGCACTGATATAGCAGCCCTGCTATCATTCCTCTGATACCTGCTTTTCTCCATCCTCTGTATCCCTGCCCACAGTAAGTCTTACCGTTTCCACATCCCGGCTTACTGACCTGCACCTGGAAACTCCTAACTGGTCTCCTGCCTTCTGTTCTGTCTACCTCCTGCTCAAGGCAGCCAGGTGAACTTTTCAAAATACAAAACTGATCATGTCGCACACCCTAATGCTTAAAACTTTTGCAAAGCTTTCCATTGCTCTTAGGATAACGGCAAAGCTCCTTAACAAGTTCAATAAGACCATGTGTCTCAGGATTTAGTTTGGCTATAACAGAAAACTCAATTGAACAGGGGTTTGGATAGATAAGATTTTATTTTCTCATAGGAAGAGCCTGCAGTTGAGTGAGCTAAGGTTAGCAGAGTAGTTCCTCAAAGTTATCAGGGACTCAGTTCTCTGCTTTACCATCCTTAGCATATGGTTTTGACCTCATGGTCCAAGAGGGCTGCTACTAGCCGCTACAACCAAATCCCAGGCACAGGAAAGAAGGAGTTGTACGTAGCACTTCTACTTGCATCCTTCCACTCAGAATTTAGTGACATGACTACAGGTAGTTTGAAGAGAGGCTGGGAAATGTAATCTTTATTCTAAGTGGTCATGGACCAACTAAAAAGGAGGCAGAAGAGGAGAATGGGTATTGGGTGGCGACTGACAGTGTACATCATATGCTACTTCTTCAGACCCCTGCTCTCCTTATGAGTTTCATCTCACCTCATGGCTCCTTCCCTCTGCTCGCTCCCCTCCTGGCACACCTGCATTCTCTAAGAGGCCCACATATTTGCAATACTCCTTCCTGCCACAGGCCCTTGCTTAGGCTTTAGGAAATCTTCCTTCATTAGGTCAACCCCCCTTATAGTGTGTGCATTGTGTCATTGTTGCAATTACATATTTGTTTGTGCAATTATGTAATGGTTTTCTGCCCCCACAATGAGGTCAGGGTTTAAGTGTGGTTTTGCACAAAATGGAGCATTCTGCCGGACATACTGTAGGTGCTCAATAAATACTTGTTGCATGAATCAATGGATAAATGTAGCTATTCTCTAATACACACAAAAAAACAAGACTATGACTCAGCAAATGATTTCCCCTGACAAGTGGTGGAGGGCCGAGGGAGGGCTGGGGAGGTGCAGCCCAGTAGGGAAGGGCTCTAAGTGATTCGTTCAGGCCAGTGGGCTCTGGGGTGTGGTGGGGGAAACACTGAACTCAGAACTCAGGGGACCTATTTTCTGGTCTCAGCTCAGCTCCCAGTAGCAGGCCACTGCCTGAGGCAGTGCAAGTGGTCGGATGCTGTGTATAGTGAAGGCAGAGCCTACAACCCTTGCTGGCAGATGGGGGGTGGGGCTGTGAGCGAAAGGGAGGGGTCAAGGGTTAGTCCTCGGGGTTTGGCAGAACAAGTGGAAGGTCATTCACTGAGAAGGGGAAGACAGAGAGAAGCAGGTTTTAGGGAGGTGCTCCCTCAAAAGGGCTTATTTGCAAATGAATGGCAGGTTCCCATATTTCGCTGACCGTACCCTTCAGCCCTCCCACATGTGTCCTCCACAGAAAGCCAAAGCCTCAGGCTGGTGAGTGTGCCGAGTGGGTGTAAAAAAGATTAAAAAAAAAAAAAAAGCCAGCCTATCAAAGTGCATGGTTGCCAGCCAAGAAATGATTCGGCCTGACTCAGCAATTCGATTGAACAAAAATGCCCTGAGACTTGGTAGGAAGTCACTTTCTGCTAAAGATCAGTGACTAGGGAAGACATATCCATTCATGGTCGCTGCAGAAGTCTTTGAAAATTCAGAAAAGTATAATTCCATCTCTCAATCTTTTTTTACACAGGTTTCTGTAGGCCGTTGAACTCACCCACATACATGATGTGGCAATTTCCTTTTCTCACTAAACAGCAGAGCACGTGTTTCTAAATTGCTTTCTGGAGAGGATGTACTGATCTATTCTACTATAAATAACATATTAGAATGCGTTTCCCCTGACAAGCTGGTCAGCAGTGAGTATTAGTACGAGAAGACTCTCACCACTTTACAAGTGAAAAATAGCACTCATTATTCATAATTATTTCAGTTGATAAGCATTATTATTTTAATTTGCAATTCTTTTATTTCTAGAATGAACACTTAAATGCTTATTATATATAATTTTAATATATATATTTCAATATACATTTCTTTATATTTCTCTATATTTTCAATATATGTTTCAATTCATAATTCATTATTACTTTAATTTGCAGTTAAATATATATTTAATGTATTTAACATGTCTGATATATGGGTACATATTTACTATGTATATAATATATATTTTAATATATAATATATATCTTAATATATATTATGCACCTTCAAAACTGACTTTTGTGAAGATATTTGCAGGATGGTAACAGGAACCAAAATCCCTGAAATTTAGTTGAACATCTTCCCTATCTCAGGAAGTAGCATCCCCCCAAAGTGGCTGGTTGCACGTGTGAGGGAGATGGGGTAGCAGTGGGAGAGAAAGGAGTGCCAGGCTGGAAAGTCTGGACTCAGTTGTTGGATGACCCCTGTTCGCCTGCCACCCTCTAACCCACCTGAGTGAGGGTGGGGCTCCACGCTTCGCTAGCAACCCGGTGCGAACTAATAGCGGGCAGACATCTGCAGTGCGGCTCCTTTGCATTTCTGCCCCAGCCCGACCCGCTGGAGGGGTTTTGGATCCACTGAGAGGCAACCTGATGGTCCTTCGGGGTGGCGATGCTGTCTGGTTCAGCTGTGTTTCCCGAGCGTGGTGCAGCATCTGGCACACAGTCGGCCCCCAGCACCTATTTGTTCTGTGAGGGGATGCTAGATGACTAGGACAGAGGGGGCTGTCCTCTGTTCTGTCCTCCACTGTGTCATGGCACCGCGAGTCTCTTCCTCTCTCCGGCCTCCGTCCCCACCTCGTGAGTGGCCAGTCAACCCAGTCGCAGCAAAGACTCCCTCTAACTCTGTAACTCTGTGAAAGCGCTGAGCCCGTCTTCGCTTCGGTGCTGAGCCCGTCTTCGCTTCGGTGTCCTCTTCTGTGAAGCAGGACGAAAACACCGACTTCCCATGAGGTTGCCAGACAAAATAGGGGACACCCAGTAAAATTAGGATGTCAGATAAACAAGGACTACGTTTTTTAATATAAGCGTTTCCTCAATACTGCACAGACTCCATAAATAATCGAAGCACCGAAGGATTAAACGACACACAGCTGGATCAGTTCATTGCATTTGGACTTGTATTTCTGGACCGATGATGATTATATGGCATTCATTCAACAAGTATTTATTGAACAGCTACTCTGTGCCAGACACAGCAGAGAATGAAATAAGCGTTGTCTCTCGTTTCATAGGGCTGAGATTCTAGTTAACAGAAAACCACGTAAAACGTCAGGTGCTCATAATTCTCAGAAGACTAATAAGGCTGGATAAGGGTCAGAGACCATTGGAGGAGGTGAAGGAAAAAATTAAGAGTCTGATTAATTGACCCTCTGCACCTGAGAACCCCCAACCCCCACAAAGAGCCATGTCTATAAGAGCAAGATCCTGACATTATTTTGTAGCAATCACTGAAGCTGCATAAAAATTATGTCATTGATGCAAAAGCTTATGTCCCAAATCAGGGATAAAATGATCAGTTGTGGATGGAAGAGACATACAAATCATTGCGTCCAGATTTTAGCCGAGCTGCGGCTGCAACCAAGTTTCCTGACAGCCAGGGGAAAGTTCTGGGAGGTGATGCACTTGTTAAAAAGGTGCTTCTGTGTTTCAATTCTATTTGCTCGTCCGGTTGGGGTGAGTCCCGACGGCTTGATGATTTTTGAAGTTTTAGCTGGAACAACAGTGAGACGCTTTCTTCTTTAAGAAATCCCCACAACCCCTTCCCCCCCCCCCCCCCCCCCCCACCCCACACCAGTGTTCACCGTCCAAGGCTTGGCTGGAGGTTCTGAAACTAATGGCGGGAGAGGCCACATCTCCTCTTCCCCTGGCAGCCGAGGGAGGTCATCAGCATCAACACCATTGCTATTTTCGTGATCACATTAGATTTACAGGTTGCTCCTCTACACCTGGTTAGTCTAACTTTTGCAGTCATAAATCCTACGCCTTATAGGCCAAGCTTGTCTATCTGGCCCACACCTTTGCTGCCCCAAGCGTGGTCCCCGGACGAGCAGCATCCTTATCTCCTGGGAAGTGGCTAGAAAGTGGCCTCAGTCCTCACCACTGGCCTGCTGACTCCCAACCTGCCCTTTCACAGTGTGCCCGGGGAACGACATGCGCAGTAAAGTTTGAGGAACACTGTCCTAGAACATTCTGTATGCGCGCCTCTTTTTTTTTTTTTTTTTTTACCCCTGAGACTTCTATTTGGTTTAATATAACGGGCACTTGTCTGCTACAAAAGTTGGATGTGTGATGCTCATTAACATTTTTCTCAAGGAAAACCAGATCAAACAGTTTGGAGAGTTTCTCCTTTATCATTTTCAGCTCACAGGAGTTACGTGCTTAGAAGTGTCTGTGATTCTTGGTTTACAAAATAATAAGATCATCACAGAAACCTGAGGAAATTATGACTGGTGAAGGACAGGCAGTTCTGTGGAAGCCAACAGCAGGAATTACCGGTGACATTTCTACCAGAGCAGTTTGTGGGCACACGGGTGGCTTCTCCTCCAAGGCTGGCCCTTTGAGACATAGTCCCCAAACATGTAGGTTAGATACCCTAACATCTGGGGCCCGTAAGAACGTTGTTGAGTGCTGAAGTCAGGACAGATGAGGGAACAAGCTCTCACCAGATGATTAGGGCTTCTCTGAGTCTCAGCCAGATGCGGATGAAGGAACAGCTCACCGGTGATGAGTGGGAAGAGCGCACGTGTTCACATGCAATGGGGGATGCGTGTGCTCACTGACTGTTTCATCAAGTCACTCTCCCCATATAACAGAGGCAATCCGGCAAGCTCTGCCTTGGAAAGGCGCGGAACCCCTGGAGGGCAGGGCATACAGGTAGGCGCCAAAAAATACAATGCCGAAAGCCAAGAGCAGACACTATCTATAGCTGGGATTGGGAGGGAGACCTCTGAGACTGGGCTCTGGGAAAACTCAGAACTGCTTCCAGAGTGAGCACGGACCGAGCACCAAAGCACCCTGAGCACCAAAGGTGGTGAGCAGGGTGGCTGAGACAGCTGAGTTAAGGTCGGCGGCCTTGATGTGGATCCTGTGATCGGCTGGTAAACTTTGCTGCCACACCCAGCCATGCCCAGCTGCCACCCACTTTCTCCCTGGAGACACAAAGGGTTGGGAGAGAAGGAGCAAAAACGGAGGGTTGTTAAGTGCTTCCAGGTCTTGAGTGCTGCCCACTGTGGACTTAGACCAAGGTTCAAGGTGAAGACCTTTGAGGGCAGATTGGTCAGTCCTGGGAGGGTCCTCAGAGGTCACTGGGCCCAACCTTTTTGTACAGATGGGGAAAGGAAACCAAGTCCCCAAGGGGGGATGGGACTGGCCCAAGGTGCCAGGGCACTTTCTGGCAGACTAAGAATCAGCACTGTCTCCTGGCTCTGGGCCAAGCTTGGATTTGCTGGGACAGTGTGGGACAGTGGAGGGGACTGTTTGTCTCATACACTTCTGCTTCTGGGAAGAGTGGGGAGGGCCCTTCCTTTCATGGTCTGCACCTACTGTCCTTGGCTAGACTGCCGCCAGACAGGCCCCTGCCAGGAGCTCCCTCCCTGTCTCAGAGGTGCCACCTCTCTAGGCCCGAGTGGAGAGTCTCACCCGCCAGGAGGCCGGTGAGTCTCCTGCCTACAAATCCAGGTGCTGGGCTCCACACCTCTCCCACTTTGCTCTTTGGTACATTCACTGCTCATATAACCCTCTCTTCCTTAGTAGATTTGAAGTTTGGGCGTAGGAAATAAACTCTCATCTTCCCATTCAATTCCCTCCTCAGTTCCTCAGTACTTAGTGTGGAGCTGGGCAGAGAGTCGACGATACATGCCTGAATGATACTTTCTCGTTTCTTCCCTGGCAGATTCAGAGCCCAGTACCTTGGACTCCCAGTCTTCGACCACCTTGTTCCTCTCTTCCGAGGAGCCCGGCCCCTCCACCGCCGCCCTGCCTTCCCCCTCCTCCTCCTGCGAGCCCCAGGCGTTTTCTCCCGGCCCCTCCGTGTTGCCCCCGCTGCTGCCCCCACCGTTTCCGGCAGCCCCTGCGCCTCCTGGCTCCTGCGCCCCGCGGCGCGCCGGCCTCTACTCGGTGGTCGCCTCCTCTCCGGAGGCTGCCCCGCGCCTCCTTGACTGGCTGCCGGGCGGCCCCTCCGCTACCCCTCCTGGCATCCGGGGGGATGAGCGGGAGCGGCCGGCGCCAGCCCAGGCCTTCGAAAGGGGCCGCGCCCCGCGCCTGGGCGCAGCGGGCACGGAGGAGGGCGCAGAGGACAAGGGCGCCTCCCCGTCGCCCTGCGCCCCGCCCGCCGCCCCTGCGAGCTTGGAAGCCAATGTCGGGGACATCCTGGTGGAGTTGCGGACGATGAACGGCCACCTGGACGTCATAGCGAGGGCCCTCACCAAACTGGCCTCGTCCCTGGGACCTCAGCCCCAGCCCTTGCCGGATGCTGCGGATGCCAACTGACGCAGCTGGCACCCGACTGTGCATCTGAGCCACGCTCAGTAACGGGATCCCATCCCTGAGGCCGCCTGTCTGTCACCCTTGAGCCACGCAAACCCAGCAGAAGAGGGGATTACTCTAATCAGCCACCTTGGCCGCAAGGACCTTCGCTCGCGTTCCAATCTGAAACGATGGCGCTTCGCACACCCTCTCCCGTGCGAGGCTTTCTCAGCGCTCTCACGTCTGCCTGCCTCACTTCACTGGGCTCTCCCGGCCCTTCAAATGCCCTTCTCTTGTTCTGGAAAAGGCCTTGAGCTTCTGGCAGGAGAAGCGCCCCCAGACGGTGGTGGGGTGGGATCGTGGGAAGCACTCTCAGAGAACCAACCAGCCTTTCACACCCCACACCTGTGACTTCTGGGCAAGGTGGAGGGAAGGCAGCGCAGAGCACGCTACAGAAACGGCAGTTCGAGGGCAGCTCGGCTTCCTCTCTTGAGTTGTTGATGGTGTAGCTGATCGCTGGTGAATTTTACATCTTTCTTTAAAAAAGTGGTTGGGGAAAATTTACTTTTTGTTATTATAACCACATTTCAAGACGTTTGGAAAAGAGAGAAGTGAAAAAATGTGATGTATTTGGAGAAGGGTGGGGTATTTAAGTCTTTCTTATGAATTAGAAAGTATTTTGTGTAATAAACAAAAAATTTATAGATCCTCTCTGGTCTTGGCCTCTTTCTGCCACATTTCTTCCTTTGCAGGGGCCTCGCTACTTCTGTTCTTAGTTTCTTGTCCCAGCCCTCCCTTGTCCTGGAGTGTCATTTCAGTTTTTCTTACGCTTGTGAAGAATAAGCTTCTAAAGGTTCTCCTGGTTCTTTCCAAAACTCCCAGATCTGTCTAGTTTGGTCAATCCACCCCTTTTCTCCAGATTGGAGTGGATACTGTCACAGAGGGATTGGCAATGTGGAGGAAGCCCAAATTCCTGGCCTCTCCTGACCGAATACTAGGAAGCCCCCCACCCCAGCACACACTGTGGTGGCCAAAAAACATCTCCGGATTTTGCCAGTGTTCTCTGGCCAAGGCTACCTGGGATTTCAGAATCTGGAATAACCTGTGGCCTCTGGGATCTGATTTCCCATACAAGGCCGGGTTCTTCTCACCTTATTTGAATCAGAATTTTAATAAAGTGTGATCATTGGCCAGAAGCGAATATACGGCTTTTTCCCCGAAACAAACCAGGGGTCGGAACGCGGATTGCACAGAGCACAGAGCACAGTCCCACCCCCTAACATTTGCAGGAGCATTTGCAAGGCTCACAGCTGGTGTGCTGATGGTTGTCTGGTCCCTGCACGCAGGAGCCGCCTGGAGAACTGGTTATGATGCGCATTCTGCTTCAGCAGCTCTGGGGTGGGACCTGGGACTCAGCATTTCCAATCAGCTCCAGGGGGGTGCTGGCCCAAGACATGATGAGTAGCAAGCAAGTAGGGGAGGGGTTGTCCGCTGTGGGATTCCAGCTGGTTCAAGATGCCACTGTTCCCCAGGAATGCAGCTTGTCTTTGCACCCCACACTGGTCTGGATTTCTCAACCTTTTACTAAAAATTTCACTGCATCTCCTTGGGAGAGTATTTTTTTTTAAAGCAAAGGTGTACTAGGTCTAGCCTCCCAATCTAAAGAAGTGCCAACAAACATTAATTGAACGTCTACACTGCTGGTGACCCTAGGGACACAAACATGAATAGAATAAGCATCCTCTCCTGCAGGAGCTCCAGCCTAGTTAGTGTCTCACACAGAGAGGGATTATCAGGTTCCAGTGTGTCAACAATTTGAAGCTGGGGAAGCAGCCCAGGGTGGTGACGATGGCAGTCATATGGAGGCCAGGCTTTTGGATTTGACTTTGGGAAAGTTATTTAACCCTTCTGTGCCTCAGTCTCAATCTTTGTCAAATGAGCATGAGAGCATCTGCTCCGCCTGGGTCTGTCAGAGTCAGGCGTGGAGGTGATGGGGCTTTGCATGGCAGAGAGAGCCCTTCAAATGCCTTTGTATGGTTAGTGGGCGTTGTTACTTCCTCTCTCCTGGTCCTGGGTCAGGAGGCCTGTGGCAGTCTGGGCTGCCCTTCCATCTCTGAGGCCCAAAGCCCCCCCCCCCCCCCCCCCCACCTTTTTCAGGAAGAGAACCCACGGCCCACCAGTGACTGTCCTGTGTCCTGCTCTCTGCTGGAGGAACGGGTAAACCGGCATCCGACTGCAGCGACTGGGAGCCCCGGCACCAGGTTTTCAGTCACTGGCTCATTCGAACAGTCTTTTCTTTTAATTTTTAACTGACTTCTTTTGTATTAGATTAAAAATAAAAATGCCAAAACTAAATCTTTCAGGAACAAAGAGGGGCTGGCATATAAGCCTTACATTCAGACAGAGTGACTGAATCCCCCTTCGGTCGGATCCCTGTGTGTGTGTGATTCAGATTGAGGAAACCTGAGGAAGGAGTTGACATGACACCCATTCCATCCAGGGAGAGCAGGGAAAACTCTGAGCTCCTGTCCTGGGTGAGTAGGGTCTTAGGCACTGGGCCTGGTCTAGGGTTTTGGAGAAGGGGCTGGAGGGGGATGGTGGAGGCAGGACTGGCCTTCACACCTTGCAGAAGGTAGAGTCGGGGGAAAGCTACCAGTGTACAGGAGGTTAAGGAGGGGAATAGAATTGAGTTTAAAACAAAAACTCAAAATTTGAAGGGGCTCAGCAGGAAAAAGGAAAACGAGTTTTGTAGATTTTAGATTGAAACTTCCCTCTGAATGATACTAAACTGTGCTGGTCCTTGTTTTCCCCAAGGCTTAGGGTGCTGTTAGGGTTGGCACAGCAGAACATAAGCACATGGTGGCTCAAGGTGGCAAGCTGAAAGTCGGCATAAGTCCTATGACAGAGAATAGCAGGCTTAAGCCAAGGAAGAATTGAGCGGCAGTTACTGCAGGTCATGTTTGTGAGGTAATGAGGGACCTGTGTCTGAAGGCATTCAAGCAGAGACCAGATGGGGTGCTATTGATGCTGCAGCAGAAGGTGGTCTACCCTGGATGGGGCAGTGATTTAAGGACCCTTTCCCTCTAATTTTGAGGCAATCCTTGACTTTTCTGTGTCTCTCATGCCCACACCAATCCAACAGCAAATCACATTGTTTTTACCTTTTAAAGACTTCTATTATCCAACCCCTTCTCACCACCTCCATTGCTGCCATCTGGTCCAGGACACAATCCTCCTACCTGAGTTACTGCAATAGCCTCCCAACTGGTCTCCCTGCTCCCTCCTTATTCTCACAGAGCGGCCATGGTGGTCTTCTACAATATTTTTGACCAGCTCACTCCTCTGCACAGGCCTTCCAGTGGCTTCTATCTCACTCAGTGTGAGAGCCAAAGTTTTACATAATCCATCTCCTATTATCTGCCTGACAGCATCTCTTAACACTTGTCCCCGCTCCAGTCACTCAAGCCTCCTAGTTGTTTCTCCCATGCACCTCAGAGCCTTTGCACTGGCTATTTCTGCAGCCTAGACTACTCTTCCCCTCGATCTATCACGTGGCTTGCTCCCTTACCTCCTTCAGGTCCTTGCTCAGACATCACCAGCCTTTTAAAAGTGGTAACCCTTTCCCTAACGCTAGCCTTTCGTTCCCCAGGTGCATTTCTTACTCTTCTTTCTTACTTTTTTTATGTCACACCAATCACCACCCACGCACTATGTGTCTTACTTTATTTTTTGTCATTAGAATGAATGTCAGTTCCATGAAGGAAGGAATTTTTGTCTGTTTTGTTCATTGCTGTTATCCTAGCATACTGCCTTTAAAAATAAAACAGTATTTTGTAAAAGGGACACACCAATTGTAACAATTCAGACAATACAGAGGAGAACAAAGAAGAATATAAAACCCACCCAAAATTCCACCCCTGAGAGATAGTTTGGCAATTACTCTTGGAAACACCTGTGCTCTGTACAAATGCATCCACGTGTGTGCAGCTCTGCTTAACTGTGATCACACTGTTCCTGCTGTTCTGTAGCCTGTTTTGTTTTTAGACTTGTAATAGGTGGTAAAATAGATGTTACATATGAAGCAAAATTTATGTGAACAGAGTCCTATTGATGCTTCTGACTCCTCATGATTTAAAGCAGGCTGTGATGACTGTGCCTGGGCCGTGCATGCTTTTGCTCTTCCGTAATTTTTCTTAAGGTGAATTCCTAGAGGTGTGATGCTGGGTCAAAGGGCACACTTCTCATTTTAGGTTGCTGCTGTGGCTTCATCAGGTTCAAAAAGAGGAAGTGAATAAACAGGAGGAGGAACACAGGGGCCTCGGGTGGTTCCACTGGAGAACCTGGAAAAAGCGGAAGTAAAAACAAGGCTGCCTTCTGAAGGTGAGACTTTGAAATCAGCACAGAGTGGGCCAGATCAGAGATGTGCAGGCCACTCTGAATCTTGGATGGTCACTCAAATGGTACATTACTCTGGGTTTGGCCAGGAAAAGGAACCATCTAGGTTTTCTACACAGAGGGGATGTCACTGAGGAATTGGAGAGGCACGTCATTGTTGGGCAGAATAGGGAGAGGTATGGAACCCAAAGACGAGTAACTGCAGGAAAGTGCTACCTGCCCTGGGCTGGGGACACAGGACCAGAGCGATTGCAAAGCCCTGGCTTAGACCTGAGTTGCTTCATCAGAAACCCAGGACCGACACTGCCCGGCCAGGGACCCTGCTACTGCAGCCACTGCCCATCACCCTCAGATGTCACCAATGCTGTCACTGCTGTCTGAGACTCCTACCAGACATCAGAAGGGAGACCCTGCCAGTGTCTCCCCTTCCTAGAACTTCACAGGGAGGCTGCTGGAGAGAGTCTAGAAAATGCAGTTTGTGGGTCCCTAGCCCCTATGACAGAGAACAGAGCAGAGAAGGATGGGAACGCAGTTGACAGCAAATAGGCAAATGACAAGCATCAGCAGCGACTTAATTCAAAGCAGTGGTCTAGCTAAAGATAGCAGCTGTCTGTCAGAGAGCGGGCTTGGCCAGCCATGAGCACACGGAACACCAGGCACCGGGGCAGTCCTCACAGCTGCACGAGAGGATTTGCCCCTCTGGACCGAGCCACAGGCGGACACAGGAACCTGGCCCTCTCACTGCTAAAGCTCGACAGTTGAGAATGAACATGGCAGTGGGAGACTGTCCCTGAGAGATGTCTCTGCTGCAGAGTGCCCACGGGTTGGGTTTCTGAGCTTTTCTGGTGGGCTGTTAGGCCCTGGATGATAACAAGTTAATGGGTGTGTCGTCACCCTGGGAGACAGGAAGCCAGCTCTGGAACTTGCCCTCAGCCATGTTCTGTTATCTAAAGGACATCTGTACTAACATTTATCCGGCTCCTATCATGTCTGGCCCTGTGCTGTGTGTTCTGTGTGCAAGATCTCATCTGTTTCTCACAGTAACCCTGTAGGTAAGGCTGGGTGAAAGGGCTTATAAGTCCCTCTCACCGACTAGGAAATTGCGGCACAAAGACATCATGTGACTTGCCCATGGTCACACAGCTGATAACTGACAGGGCCTGGATTTCTCTGCCTGCAAGGCCCTGGCTGTGCCATCACCTGGGGCTGCCTCTCACAGAGACCTTCTCCCTCTTGGAAGTAGGTCAGAGACCCAAGGCTACAAAACTGGCTCTGATGATGAGGCCCCGGGGTGGCACCAGAGTTGCTCTCTGCAAGTAACAGGTCTCTCAAAAATAAGAAAATGGGACTTCTGGCCAAAATGGAGATGTAGGTAGATATACTTTGCCTCCTTGCACAACCAAAAGAAAGGCAACAAACAAATTTAAAAACAAAAAAAATAACCAGAACTGCCAGAAAATCAAACTGTATGGAAGTCTGACAATCAAGGATTAAAGAAAAAATATTCATTCAGACTGGTAGGAGGGGCAGAGACAGGCACCCAGGACTGAGAGGATGTGACTGTCAGACTGGGTGGTCCCACATTCACATGCAGATAAACCAGGAGGAACAACTGAGCAGCAAGACAGACCATGCAACCCAGGGTTCCAGTGCAGGGAAAAGAAAGCCTCAAAACCTCTGACTTTAAAAACCTATTGAGGTTGTGGTAGTGGGAGAAATGCCCAGCCTCACAGGAGAGTTTGTTGGAGAGACCCACAGGGTCCTAGAATGTACACAAACCCACCCACCTGGGAATCAGCACCAGAAGGGCCCAATTTGCTTGTGGATAGTAGGGGAAGTGACTGAAAGCCTAGAGAGAGCTGAGCAAGTGGCATTGTTCCCTATCAAACCCCTCCCCCACATACAGTGCCATGATGCAGTGACGTGGTTGCCCCGCCCTGGCGGATACCTAAGTCTCCACCCCTTACAATGTAACAGGCACGCAGAGACAAAAAAATATAGCCCAAATGAAAGAACACATCAAAGCTCCAAATATAGAACTAAGCGACGAAGACACAGGCAACCTATCAGATGCATAGTTCAAAACACTGGTAATCAGGATGCTCACAGAAATGGTGAAGTATGGTTGCAAAATAGAGGAAGAAGTGAAGGTTATGCAAAGTGAAATAAGAAAAATCTATAGGGAACCAGTCATGAAAGGAAGGAAATTGGGACTCAAATTAATGATTTGGACCAGAAGGAAGAAAGAAACATTCAACCAGAACAGAATGAAGAAACAAGAATTCAGAAAAAAGGAGGAGAGGCTTAGGAACCTCTGGGACAACTTTAAACGTTCCAACATCTGAATCATAGGAGTACCAGTAGGAGAAGAGGAAGAACAAGACATTGAAAACTTATTTGAACAAATAATGAAAGAGAACTTCCCCAATCTGGCAAAGGAAATAGACTTCCAGGAAGTCCAGGAAGCTCAGAGAGTCCTAAAGAAGTTGGATACAAGGAAGCACACACCAAGACACAGTGTAATTATATTACCCAAGATTAAAGATTAGGAGAGAATCTTAAAAGCAACAAGAGAAAAGGAGACAGTTACCAGCAAAGGAGTTCCCATAAGACAATATCAGCTGATTTCTCAAAAGAAACCTTACAGGCAAGAAGGGGCTGAGAAGTATTCCAAGTCATGAAAGGCAAGGAACTACATCCAAGATTACTCTATCCAGCAAAGCTATCATTTAGAATGGAAGGGCAGATAAAGTGCTTCCCAGATAAGTTCAAGTTCAAGGAGTTCATCATCACCAAGCCCTCATTTTATGAAATGTTAAAGGGACTTATCAAAGAAAAAGAAGATGATAAAAAATATGAACAGTAAAATGACAACAAACAATTATCAAAATTGAAACTAAAAAGAATAAAACAAACTGTAGGGTAAGTGGAGGCAGTCTGGCTTCCTCATCCAGGTGTCTGGGTAGCTAAGGGTAGTGTTCCCATAGCCTTGGAGGGGTCTGATAACCAGTGTTCTCATAGCCTTCAGACTGGGCCCGATAAACTGCTCTCATAACACAAAGTGGGCTCACATGTGCAGAATTATGTTGTGTTATATAATTTCTGGCATCTTGCCAGCTTTGTTCCCCTCTAGTACTTAAACAGGTAGGAACTCCCTGCTGGGGGCAATGATAATGAGACCCACACAAGGGGACAGGTGCCATGATGGGGATCAAGGGCCAAGGCATGTGACATGCAGGAAGACATGCAGCTTGCAGAGTCTGTGGCTCACCCACCCATGAATAAAGGCATGCCAGACATCCCAACAGCTCCGTGAATATTATTCTGTCTGCAAAAATACCATGGACCTGCCTGGCTTTGAAGGGTCAACACACAAACTAAGCCAACAACTAGAACAGAAACAGAATCACAGAAATGGAGAGATCACATGAGTGGTTATCAGCAGGGAGGGGGAGGAGGGAGAATGGGGGAAAAGGTACAGGTAATAAGAAGCATAAATGGTAGGTAGAAGATAGACAGGGGGAGGTTAAGAATAGTAAAGGAAATGTGGAAGCCAAAGAACTTATATGTATGACCCATGCACATGAACTAAGGTGGTGGGATGCTGATAGGTGGGGTGGTGCAGGGTGGAGGGGAATAAAGAGAAGAAAAAATGGGACAACCGTAATGGCATAATCAATAAAGCATATTTAAAAAAGTAAGAAAATGCCATCAAACTGGCACAGTTAACCAGAAAACTGGGACCTCCCCCAACCCCTTCGCCCCCTCCCCCACTGGGCCACAGCACATACAAGTTGTACCTATGTAGAGGGGACAGAGCGGGAGGAGAGAAGGAGACCACGGAGGAAGAAACAAGGTACAGGAGAGAGTGGATGAGGAGAAAGGTCAGGAGGGTGGTCACCACCTGGTGGCTCCAAAGTACAATGCCAATAACCTTTTGGGTCCTTTAAGGCCAATGTCATTAACCACATGACATGTACAAGGTGACTTGGCCATAATTGTACTTTTTTCCCTCTTACTCCTTGTTCCTTCAGCTACCTGACTTAAACCACCAACTCTGCTTAGTGAACCAGAAAATGCAAGAATTTTTGCAGTTTCTGTGGTGCCTGCATTAGAATCTTGAGTCCCAGGGGTATTCACTATACCTTCTACAGAGCAAGGGCCCCAGGAAGCAGAAAGCAGGCTGACTCCGACCTTGGCTTTCATGGATGAGGCTGGTTGACCACCCAGTGGGCTCAGACCATTTCCACAAAGCAAATTTGCAAAGCCTCTGATGAGAGGCCACCAGGAACATCTTCCAAGGCTGTCAGCTCCAGCTTTTCCCTCCAAAGTGCATCAAGTGCTGTTTCTATTGCCCACGTGCTCTCTGGCCCAGCCACCTCATCTGGAGGAGCAGGCACTGAAGCCTGTTTACCCCGTCCCCGCTATGCCAACACCATTCAGGCACTGAGCTGGTGCTGAATAAATGTTGATGGGGTCCAGCCTGGCAGTGGTGGGCTCTGCCTCTTGCTTCCTGAGGGCTGCCTGGATGGAGATGAAGACCTGTCCGACTACCAGTCTGGTGCTGGCCCAGGAGGGAAGGTCACGATGACTTGCCTCCACTGTAGCTTTCAGGCCTTGCCTTTGCTTGTTTTCTGGGAGCCTCACTGTCTGCCCACAATGGCATGGCTCGCTCAGCTGCCCGGATTATTGGCATGGTGCAGGTTGCATCCCTTGTTTCTAAGGTGAGCATGGCAGGGATGGCTGGCGCAGAGCATACCTCCTGTGTCTCCCCAAGAGGGATTCTGTCGAGTGACTCCGGGGTTTTCTGATATGAGGGTAGTCACCTCAAACTTGGCTGTGCTTTGAGCTGGAATGAACAGATCTAACAGACTTTATCCATTCCTCCCTTTTATATTCCACTTTGCTACAAAGAGCATTTGAGATGGCTACATGGAATATGACATTTAGGAGGGTGCTTGGACAGCACCTGGCCTGACCCTCTTCACTGTGCCTTTGGATAGGAAGGGTACCTAGGTTGAGGGACTTGCTCAGGGGCACCGGGCAGATGTGGAGTTGAGCTGGTTTGGGAGCGCGTGTCTCCTGAGTTCTGTGCTCTCTCCACCACAGCACGTCTGGCTTCCTTTGAGTGAACCTGTCCAGTGGGGGACAGGACTGCCTGGAGCTGTCAGTCAGCCTCCTCCGACATGGCTGGTGCCCCTGACAGCAGGCACGCATGTTCAGCACACACGTGCACACACAGAGGGTGGATCAAAACTTTTTGATGAAAGAAAATTTTTTTTTTAGTTTTCCAAACCAAGAGCCTGTGGACTATAGCCTGTAACCTGGTGTAACTCAGTTTGTGAACTAAGAGTGGCTTCTACGTTTTTACGTTGTGGTGAAAAAAGAGTGCGTGACAGAGACAGTGTACGAGCTGAAAGCCTGACGTATTTACTATCTGACCCTTTGCAGAAGAAGCTTGCCTGTCCCTGGTCTCGATGGCCCTTTGATTGTGCATCCGACGGCAGTAAATAATCTTCCCGGGATACTGAAGACTCCTCTTTCTAGGGAGACGCAGCCATCTCTACAGAGTTCTGACTCAGAAATTCAGAACTTGTAGCTTTCTTCTTTCACTGATCAGATGCTTGTGACTTTTCTGAGTGGTGTCTTGCTGTTGCTAGATCTTTCTCTTCTCTGGAGAAGTCAAGTGGTGAGGAGACTTCCAAAGGTGAGTGGGGGTCAAGGCTGCCAGTGCACACTCACTGCTGGGACCCGCAAGGAGCATGGCGGCAGGGCGGTGGCGCTGCTGCGCACAGGCACAGTGCAGGTGGCTTGGCCAGGGCTGACTGGAGGTGGGGCCTGAGAACAGACAACTGCCCAAAGAGGGACCAGGAAACTTTCTTTACCATCAAAGAAAAACACAAAGATGCTTGTGATCTGACTACCTGTACTTCCTCCCCATCATGTAGGCTTCTCAACTAGTTCCTGTCTACCTAGGCTGCTCATTTCTTTATCGTTACTGAACCAGAATAACCACAAACAGAGCCGGAAGCACACGATAACCCACTGAACTCTGCATAGCCTTGCTCGGGCTTCTCCCAGTGCACATTCGAATGCTACCCTGGCCTCCACAGCTGTGAACTAGCCAGCGAGCACCCAGCAGTGTCTGAAGCTCCAGTCTCGGGCTGGTTACTTCTACAATCCAAAAAAAAAAGGCGGGTGGTGGGGGAGTGACAGGGAGATGGAACCAGGAACATTCAAAACTGTCGGAGCCCTTCACAGTTGTTCAAGATTTATGGGCAGGCAGTTTGGAGTTTAAATACAAGATGACACCAGAAGCCTTTAATGTACAGTGGAGCTTTAAGCATGATCTGGGAGCAGAAAATGGTCTGTGAACTGGCCTCACTGAGATCTTAGAAGTTCTGCTCTATTGTCTCCAGGCAGGGCAGCAACCCCGGTGCACTGCGTGGGCTCATAAATATAACATTATTGGACCAGAAAAACCAACCCTTCTCCAACTGATTAGGCCCAGATCGGTTAGCCCATAAATCAATGCTGAATAAAAACTATAAAGTTGTGAATCAATGTGCCTGTCTCAGATCACCAAATTGGAATGAAAAAGCTGGAATTAAGTAGCTGGAGTTCTTCCAAGAGCCTTCTTTCCATCCCCTCCTCCCACCAGCTCCATACCCTGTGTCTAGCACGCTAATTTTACAAGCCACCCCCCGTTTTGTTCCCATGCCCAACTGCAGACAGCATTTCAGGGCAGGACATTTGCTCTGTGAGTGAGGCTGGAGAAACAAGAGGCCTCCCTGTTGCGTTTCCGGTCAGGACTGATCCTGCCTCTGTCGTGTCTCCCTAGCTGGAGTCTCCACCTGTGACTGAGAGGTGATGGCATTTGTCATCCATGTCCCAAAGACAGGAAGGGAAGAAGATAATTCATGTATGACTGGCATGTAGAGGATGATCAGGTCATATTAAGTCGATGAATGGATGTTTAGACCCAATTTATTTAAGGGTTCTTTCTGAAACCCGACATTGAATTACTGAATATAATAACCCCTTCTACTCTTAGAACTGCACGTCAGGTTTGAAAATTCCATCTGGCTGTCACTGTTGTATGTGGTCACCCAGTTTTGATCTGGGAACTGAGGTTGTCTCCTATGAATGTTTCCCACACGTGCGCAGAGAGCATTCTGTGCCCCAGTTCCTCTGGAGTCCTGAAGCAGTTTGTCTTTTGAATCCCCCTTCTCCAAAACATACCCTCATGGAGCTCTTTCCCCTTCTCTCTGATGGCCCATTTCGGGGACACCCTGTGCCCACTCCTCTGCCCTACTCAAGGGCTTATGGTCAGGGGCCCACTCTCCTGGGCTGGGAGCTCTCACTATTGCCTGGTCATCTCGCCACTCAATTGTCTGGTCATCTTCTCCCCTTTGGGGTAGGGATACACATGCAATCCCACACACATTCTTGGAGCTGGTGACCTCCTGGTTTTCTGCAGACTACAAGGCCTGAAAGAGACTTCAGTGCCCCCAAGCCCCAGTTCTACCTGCTTGTTTGGGGAAACTGAGGCCCAGATAAAGGTACTCATTTATCTAAAGTAGAACACAGGCCTCTTGTAACCTATTTTTCTTCCTCCTGGGGTGAGCCTTCTGCTGACTGCGTTCTTGCCCGTCTCCCCCGTAGAGAAGGAAGGTCCTCATCAGGTTCCCTGAAGCTGGTCTTTAAGCACCATTTCTGCACAGTTGACTGTTTCCTTTGGACACATATTTTCTCTCATGTTTTCCTCTCTCCTTGCTGTGGCCTACAGGACCATGAACCCCAGAGGAAGCCCAAGACCCCAGAGGGAAAATTCTCTCCTCTAGGGTGTGCCTCTAAAAGGAAGGGGGTTGAATGGCAGCACTATGTGACAAATGAGCTCCAAGTCAGTGTTTCACCACCAGTGGTCATGGAAGCCATGCAGGGTGTGCCTGGGGACATGGATTCTGTGGGGCAGGCTAAGTCTGCACCACCCACCACACAATAGCAGTGATGTGAGGAGAAGGCAGCTTTGAAACGGGTTTAGTTTTTATGTTAGTTCCAAGTTCAGGTGAAGAGCCAAGTTCAGGCGAAGGGCCATTTCTGCAGCTGAAATTTGTGTTCCACCTCCTCACCCTCCTGGCTCTTCTACCCCTTAAAAATTCTGACATTGTCTCTCTAGTTTTTGGGGAAGACACGTAATTCTCCAGATAAGAAATAATATGATGGGGGGGACTCCGGCCAAGATGAGGTATAGGTAGACACACTGTGCCTCCTCGCACAACCAAAAGAAGGACAACAACAAGTTTTAAAACAAAAAACAACCAGAACTGACAGAAAATCAAACTGTATGGAAGTCTGACAACCAAGGAACTAAAGAAGAAACTTTCATCCAGACCGGTAGGAGGGGTGAGACGGGCAGCCGGGTGGAGAGGACTCGTGCACATGGGGTGGCTGGCGGACCAGGGAAAGGCACGGCTGGGAGAGGTGGCGACTGTGGACCGGGTGTCCCACTCCCTCATGTGGATAAACCGGGAGGAACAACTGGGGAGCCAGACAGACCCCACAACCCAGAGTTCCAGTGGGGAAATAAAGCCTCAAAGCCTCTGATTGAAAACTCCTGTGGGGGTGGAGGCGGCAGCAGCGGGAGAAACTCCCGGACTCCCAGGAGAGCTCGTTGGAGAGACCCACAGGGTCCTAGGACGTACACAAGCCCACCCATCCGGGAATCAGCACCCGAATCAGCACCAGAGGGGCACAATTGGACTGTGGATAGTGCGGAAAGTCACTGAAAACCGGCAGAGAGCGGAACAACTGCCATTGTTCCCTCTCGGACCCTCCCCCACAAACAGCGTCACTGCGCAACAGTGTGTGTTGCCCCGCCCCGGTGAACACCTAAGGCTCTGCCCCTTACACATAACAGGCGCGCCAAGGACAACAAAAATGGCCCAAATGAAAGAACAGATCAAAGCTCCAGAAAAAAACACAACTAAGCAATGAAGAGATAGCTAACTTATCAGATGCACAGTTCAAAACACTGGTAATCAGGATGCTCACAGACTTGGTTGAATTTGGTCACAAATTAGATGAACAAATGAAGGCTACAATAAGGGAAATGAAGGAAGATGTACAGGGAACCAACAGAAATGGGAAGAGAAACGGGACTCAAATCAATGGTGTGGACCGAAAGAAAGAAACATTAAAGCACAACACAATGAAGAAACAAGAATTCAAAAAAATGAGGAGAGGCTTAGGAACCTCCAGGATGTCTTTCAACGTTCCAATATCCGAATCGTAGGGGTGCCAGAAGGAGAAGAGGAACAGAAAGGAATTGAAAACTTATTTGAACAAATAATGAAGGAGAACTTCCCCAATCTGGCAAAAGAAATAGACTTCCAGGGAGTCCAGGAAGCTCAGAGAGTCCCAAAGAAGTTGGACCCAAGGAGGAACACACCAAGGCACATCATAATTACATTACCAAAGATGAAAGATAAAGAGAGAATCTTAAAAGCAGCAAGAGAAAAGGAGACAGTAAGCTACAAAGGAGTGCCCATCAGACTGTCAGCTGATTTCTCCAAAAAAATCTTACAGGTAAGAAGGGGCTGGAAAGAAGTATTCCAAGTCCTGAAAGGCAAGGAACTACATCCAAGGTTACTCTATCCAGCAAAGCTATCATTTAGAATGGAAGGGCAGATGAAGTACTTCCCACATAAGGTCAAGTTCAAGGAGTTCATCATCACCAAGCCCTTATTATATGAAATATTAAAGGGACTTATCTAAGAAAAAGAAGATAAAAAATATGAACAGTAAAATGACAACAAACTCACAGTTATTGACAACCGAACCTAAAACAAAAACAAACTGAGCAAACAACTAGAACAGGAACAGAATCACAGAAATGGAGATCACATGGAGGGTTATCATCAGGGGAGTGGGTTGGGGGAGAGGGGGAAAAGGTACAGGGAATAAGAAGCATAAATGGTAGGTAGAAGATAGACAGGGGGAGGTTAAGAATAGTATAGGAAATGTAGAAGCCAAAGAACTCATATATATGACCCATGGACATGAACTAAAGAGGGGGAGTGTGGGGGGCAAGGGGTGTGCAGGGCGGGGGAGGGGGGAAGATGGGACAACTGTAATAGCATAATCAATAAAATATATTTTTAAAAAAAGAAATAATATGATGGTGCTGCTTGGACAGAACAGCAGACCTATGGGTGTGTGTGAGTGTGACGAACCCCACTGCCTACAGAATTTTTTAGCCCTTTAACGCTTCTTTGAGCCTGTAGACCTGAGGGTCCATGGAGAGGGGATGATAAGATTGTAAAAATGACCCTAGTTCTTCATCCCTCTTGTATCCACACCCTTTGCCATGTAACTTTGTATTGTCATCTCCTTGGCTGTCTCTGGGCTTAGTCACAAACTTGTTTTGGCCAACAGGATACAGTGGAGATGATGTGTATCTATTCTAAAGCTAGACCTCAAGAGGCTTTTCATGTTTCCTCTTTCTCTCTTGTGCACCTATCATTGCCATGACAACATGTTCCAGCTAGCCGGTTGGAGCCACAGACCCTGAGGAGCAGGGCTGAGTCACCCCAGTTTTCTAGCCAAAGCCAGTTTAGATCAGCTAAAGGCTAGACATGCTAGTAAGCCCAGCCAAGCTTAGCAGAGCCACGTAGCTGACCCCCAGCTGACCTTAGGTATTAATTGTTGTGTGTCACTGAGGTTTCCTGATGGCAAGGCAGCATTATTATGGGACTAGATGACTGATGTGGGAAATTGCCCTGCATATACTTCTCCATTCCTTTATTCCTTTTCTCAATCAATTGGTCACATACATTGTCTGGTCTACACTCTTAGTTGCCTTCCCAATAACCATTCTTCCCTTCTTGCTACTAATAGAACCATGTGCCCAGCTGAAAACCTACATTTCCCAGGTTCCCTTGCAGAAAGGAGTTGTCATGTGACACTCCTTTGGCCAAGGAGAAGCAAATGCAGCGGAAAGACAGATCCACAACCAATGAACTCTACTGCACTGTAGAGCAGAGAAGAGAGAGAAAATAATTTTATAGACAAAAGGTAACAAGTTGCCCTTTCTTCCTTCTCTCTTCCTATAAATGAGCCTGTCTTGGGCTGTAGTGACTTTTGGTCTTGGATGGTCCATACAGAGTAATCCATACTTCACTTGTTAGTACAAGTGAAGTTTCCTGAAGAGGGGTGGGGATTCCCTTGTCCCTTCTTCTTGCTGCCTGGAATGAGAATGCAATGCTTGAGGGTGTCACTCTGGGGTGACAGCAGGAGCTAAGAATAGCTGAGAGAAAAGACAGAAAGGGCTTGGCCTCTGATAGTGTGGCCGCAATGGTAGCACTGTGCCAACCCTAGAAAACCTTCTTTGTGGGCTTCTAGTTACAGAAGAAAAAAAATAAGACTTCTGAATTATTTGTGCTACTGTTTATCAGGATTACTTACTTGTAACAGTGTAATTCTCAGTGGCACACTCTAGCACCCACTTTATCCTCATTTGAAGGAAGTGCTTAGAACAAATAAGGAACATTCTAAAGCTGTCTCACAAACAGTGTGACTGCTGACGTTATAGGGTTCATCAGTTATGCACATAAAATAACAGCAACCTCTTTGCATTTGTATTCGTTAGTAATTTTCAAAGTCCATGATGTTTTTCTTTTTTTTTTCAAGTTTTTAATTAAAGCTGTAATAAGATTACATTATTCCTGCATCTTCTCAATTGTTTCTTTCCTGTATTTGCTCTTTTCCTTTCCTACTTGGCGAGATTTGGCTTTACGTTCAAGGATCTTTTTGTGGTCTCTGTCCAGTTTCAGTCTAGTGATGACCACCTTGCGGGGGTGAATGCCCACATGAACAGTTGCACTGTTAGCTTTCTCCCGCTGCACTCGTTCAGTGTAGATGACGTATTTCTTCCTGAAAACCTGCACTACTTTGCCAATTTGCTGCCCTTTGTAATGTCCTCGCACAACCTGAATGTCATCATCCTTTCGAGTGGGCATGGATCGAACATTGTACTTCTGTCTCAGCTCTTGGGAAAGAGGAGAAGATGTAATCTTCCTGTGAATGTGGGAAGGTGCATGGAAATGCCTTTTAAAGTTTGTGCTCTGGTCAGAAGTCCCAAAGGGATCAAACTTCATTTTGACCGCTGGCGCCTCAGTGATGGCTGCCCCATGATGTTTTTCTTAATCCTCCTTAATACACTGGTGATTAGTATACCATGTCCACCCTATGCCAGGGGGAACTGAAGTACCAGGAGGTGAGCGAGTTCTCCAAAGTAAAACACCTGTTAGTAAAAGAGCTGGAGAGAGACTTGAAAATGGTCCACAGGCTTTCAGGAGGAAGGATCTGATGTGCATCTCAATTAGACCAAACTAGAATTATAAACTTGTGCATCTTGGGCTTCGATGGGTCACCGTTCAGGGAGGTCAAAGGCACTGAATTCTATTAACTCTGTATGGACCATCTAAGACCAAAAGTCACTACAGTCCAAGACAGACTCATTTATAGGAAGAGAGAAGGAAGAAAGGGCAACTTGTTACCTTTTGTCTATAAAATTATTTTCTCTCTCTTCTCTGCTCTACAGTGCAGTAGAGTTCATTGGTTGTGGCTCTGTCTTCCCACGGCTTCCTGATGAGCTCCCCAAGAGTAGGACTGTGTGTTCTTTGCTTATGTATTTTTGGCAGGGCTGCTGGGTAGAGTTGTGCAGGCTGGTCACTGCACAGGGGTGCCTGGCTGAGGAGTGAATAAAATCCACACTCATCAGGCAGCGGGCCCCATGGGATTACCAAACGCTGAAAGGAAGTACCTTTTTTCTAACTTGCACACAGGTGTTCAATGGCAGGGTTCCCGAACCCTCAGGCCGTGGACTAGTATTGGTCAGTGGCCTCACAGCAGGAGGTGAGTGGCGGGCCAGTGAGCAAAGCTTCACTCGCATTACTGCCTGAGCTCTGACTCCTTCCCTCTTCCCCTCTGGGGACCGCTGTGCCATGGAATCGTGAGAGCCCTGGTCTTGGTACCTGCCTGGAGCGTAAGATACTTATTTGATAAATGAATGTCCCCTAGTTGATTGTTTCTTTCTGAAGGTTATTTTGATCAGTATCACTAGCAATAAAGTATTTCGAGGATGGAAGTCGGCAAGCGTAACCGATGCTTTACATTTTTCCTTTTCAAGTTGCCATAAATACAGAAGTAGAACAGCAGTTTCAAGGTTCAGAGACTCGAGTAGAAGCAAAAGAAATGGCCACAATTTACAGACATTTCTTATATGTCCTACACAAAGTACGTTCCATGCATTGCCCCACATATCCTTACAACACAACTATGAGGTAGGTTCTATTAACGCTCCTGTTTTAAAGGTGAAGAAACTGGAGCTCTGAAAACTTCAGCAAACTACTCCTTCAGCGAGTGAGCAACAAAGCTTGGTTTTGAATCCAGGCTTTTCTGCTTTCAAGGTCTTTGTACTCCGTCTTGCATTTTCCTAAGTACGTGAATGCTGTGTCATCAGCACAGGTGTAGCAAAGACAGTGGTGTTCACCAATTAGTCCACAGACTCCCCTAACTTTCCCACCCTCGCTGACAATCCGTTGGGCCACATGATTGGGTTCTTCCCATGGGAGGGAGGCAGAAGTGATATACAACCAACTACAGGCATGAGCTTTAATGACATCCTGGGTGAACCACCATGCCTCTCTTCTTCTGTCACAGTGGCCCTGGAAGCCACATTGGAGACATCTGCATCTCAAGATGGAGGGAGCCTGGGTCCCAGAACCACTGCCTGGAGGAGAATTCCTTTTAGAGCCACCCAACCCACATTTGACTTTGTGTAAACCGGAAATGACTTTCTGTCGTGTTCTTGTTGCATAGTGTCACCAAAGCTAACTAATATTGCAGAAATACAAATGATTTGATATATTTATTTTATATAAGTGTTTATACTGCACAAAATATTTTCTTGATCCTCATAATAACTTTGAGAGATCAGCAGGGATCACAAGCCCCATTTTATAGGCTAGAAAACTGAGGCTTAGAGAAGTGAAATGCTTTGCTCAAGACCACACAGTTGGTAGGTGGTCAAACCGAGGTTAGGCCCTTGGTATTTTTCCCATACTCTGCAATTTTATAACTTCCTAGCTTGATGTTATAAAAGCCAGCAATAACCTCAGAGGGAATGAGGGTCCCACTGTATAGAGTTCTGCAGATTAAATTAAACACCTTGAAGGACTAAAAGGCTAGGTAGCCAGTACAGACAGGTGTAGGACATTCCAATGGCTCATATTCTTAAGTCAACAAGCTGCAGGCGTCCTGTGGCTGCTCAGACTCCTGGGTGGTCCTGGAGGGGAGTCCTGAGCCTAGCTCTTAAGCAGTCCAGTGTGCATATCTCCAATCTGAATTGCAGGCTTGAATTAGAGATAGAAATTTATGTGCTGTAGGTGAAAATCCTTAGCATCTACAGGAAAACATGGTCATGCATCTCTGTGTGTGTGACAGAGAGACAGGGAGAGAGAGAGAGAGAGAGAGAGAGAGAGAGAGAGAGAGAGAGAGAGAGAGAGAGAGAGGGAGGGAGAGAGAATGAGAATGTGAAAGTCAGAAAGGTTGATCTAAGATAACGGTAGGGTTCTACCTCTGAGGATAAAATCTGACATTTATTAAATACATACTATATGTGTTATCTCAGCCCTCCAAAGCTGTTATTACTGCACCTGTTCTACAGTGAGGAGTCAGAAGAATGAGCGTTTACAAACTTGTTCTAGGGCACTCAGCGGAGAAGGCTCCCGGGGAAGCCCATGGAGCAGTTCTCAGTGAGAGCAAAAAAGGGAAAGGATGAAGGGTAGAAGCATTCAATCTCCCCATCCTGTGTCAGAGCTGTGCCACAAATACCCAAGTGACTCCTAGTTTATTAGCCAGTCAGTTTAACACTTTTTACAAGCTCTTGTGGTCTTTGGTCTTACCTCCTCTCGATGGAAGAGGATCCACAATCTACATGGCCCCTTTCACAGGAAGTAGAGTTTCCACTTAGCTGACCTCTAGCAACTTCTTTATACCAAGAAGAGGGCTTGAACCTCCTTGTTAGGTGTCCTCTTATTGACTTTGTAACACTGATTTTGTCTAGTTCAGTCTCTTTTGCTTATTGAAGTCTCCAATCTTTTCCTCTGTCTCTAGGTCAAGCTCCTGGGATTTTTTTTCCCCAGAGACTTGATGAGCTATCTGTAGCCTGAATGTGACAAGGACCCAAGTCCCTGCTGCTGTGGTTATTTGGCATCCTCTGCTCCTTGCTGTATTTGAGTCCTCCTTTAGCATTGCCTGTGAAGTTCAGGCTACTAAGACAGAGGTCCATTCTCAAACTCAGGGGTCCCCTGCAGGGTCTCCAGCTGCCCAACTCCAGGGCACTGTTCTCTCTGTGCTCTGTGTAAATGTCTCCTTAGAGTTGGGCATTGAGGCAAGACCCTGGCCTTGTTCTTGATTCATTCATTCACTCACTCATCCATTCATTCATTCATCCATTCATTCATAAATACTACTAAACACTAGCTATATCTTAGAAACTCTACTGGTCTCTGAGGATGGAGAGGTGAATAAGTCAGATCTGTTCTAGTTGATGGGGACATACCATGCGCCTACAAGCCATGTTAGAAACCCAGGAGTCACTGTTGACTCTTCTTTCCCTGAGCCCCCACATTGCAATCAAACAGTAAGTCTTACCAATTTTGCCCTTGAAATAACATCATACTCATTTCTACTTCTGCACCCCAGCCACCACTCCCCTAGTTTAGGTCTTTCATATCTCTTGTGTGGATTTTCGCAGTTCCCTTATAATTAGTCTGTCTGACCGGGTCTAATCCTCCTTAACCAGTCTCCCACACTATAGCCTGAGTGATCTGCCTAAAATGCACACCTGACTAAGTAACTCACTCTCTTAAACTTTCAAATGGCTCCCTTCTGCCTCCTTAACATGGGGTACAGAGTCTTGGTGCTCTGGCTTGTCCCTGCCTCTCCAGCTCTGCCCCTGCATGGGCACTGCTGTCCCCCCAGACTGATTATTCAGCCCTTTCATGTGGTCTGGCCTCCAGTCTTCCTGGTGGGCAGGTGTGTTGGTTCTCCCTCTGCGCATCTCGCCCCCCACCCCACTGCCTCTCTGCCGTTGCTTCCTGTTCCCTTCTCCCCGCCTTCTTTATAACTCCTGTACCTGGATGACTCCTATTCATTCCTCAAGGCTTATTTTTGGGCCTAACTCTGCCCCCACCAAAAAATCCTTTGTTACTTGCCAGCCCAATCCATGACAAGCACGTTTTCTTAGCAGGCCCAGTCTGTCTTTTGCACATCTCCATCATTACCCCTAACACTTGGCCTGAGAGTTGTCTTCAGTGTCTTTTTGCTTCACTACATGCTGGACTCTGTAAGGGGAAGGGCCAAGGAACTTAACGCAGAGTAGGCCCCTGAGAAACTGTTTCATGAATAAACAAACTATTTCAATGCAATGGAAAGCAAGGGGTCTCGAGGGAATGACTGCTCACACTGGGGAATTTGGAAGTGGCTTTAAACATCGGACATGAAGCTGCACCTTGAAGGAAGCATTAGAGCTTATGGGAGGAGGGTGAGGAGAAGGATACAAAATTTTTGCTTCCTGGTCCTGTGACTTTGTGCTCTGCTGGCCTAGAGGTCTTAGTTCCAGAGGAAGGAATGCTTTTACTAAGAATACAATAATGATGCCATTGAACGGAAAGTTAAGACTGCCACGCGGCCCCTTTGGGTTTCTCATGCCGCTGAATCATCAGGCAAAGAAGAGACTTACTGTGCTGGCTGGGATGAGTGATCCCGACTACCCGGGGGAGTTGGACGGGTACTCCACAGCGGAGGGAAGGAAGAGAGTGTCTGGAATACAGCAGATCCCTTAGGCATCTCTTAGTATCACAATAACAGCAATCCAATCCAGGCAGGCCTCCTAATGGCCCTTCAGAAATGAAGGTCTGAGTCACTCCACCAGGTAAAGAACCACAGCCGGCAGAGGAGCTTGCTGAAGGCACAGGGAACACAGCACAGAGAGTGGAAGATGGTCGTTACAAATACCCACTACAACCTCGGGACCAGGTACAGAAACAAACAAGTTCATGAGGATGCCTCCTCATTTTGTTATGAACATGTTTTGTGTGTGACACGTGAAATTAACTGTGACCGCCCTTTTCGAGTTTGTCTTCCTGAGAAGGACATATCCTTCCCTGAATACAGCAGGCCCAGGCCCCCAGACGGTCTTCCCTGAGGTCACCTGATTTCTGTTTCACTGGTGCTGGGCAGGAGCCGGGCGATTTCAGAAGCTTCAGGAAAAGTGCACGGAGAGTGTACCAGAGAGAGAGGCTCTGTAGAACAGTGAGTCAGCTGAAGACTTGACCCCCAGGTGGTTTCACAGGCCAGTGGCAAAGCACATACAGGTGTTATTGTTTTGTTTTTTTGTTTGGTGTTTGCTCTCAGACGGCTACATTCGTCTGTCACTACCATGTTCGCGTGTGGGTCCAGTGAGTGCAGGCGCACTTCACACGCTCTTGTTTCGTGGTCTGAGCGCCCTGCTCTTCAATGCCTGTTACTGCCCATGGCCGAGAGCTGCTCTAGGGAAGGCTCCTGGGCCAGCTGTGCGCCATCCAGGGAAACAGAGCCCTTCTGGGGCTTGGGGCGCTGAGGAGTGAACCAGGGCCCCATGACCCCACTGCTGCCCTCACTGGCCCCTCTTTTCCTGTGTTTCTTCCTGGTTATTTTTAGTTTTTCCTGATAATCCATGTAGGATCAGAGGCTGTGAACTCAGGAGGCAGAATGGTACACACAGAACAAGTGGAATTTTAATCTTAGATTTTTAGGGTTGGTCATCTCCAAATCACTGGGCTTTCATGACAGAGAAACTCAAGCAACTCCCCCAAACAATTTCATAGTGGGCATCAAGAGTGTTTAAAATGTGTGCGTATTTCTATCCATATGGTGGAATACCACTCAGCAACAAAAGGGACTGGACAACCAATACATGTGATCATGTGAATGAAGGAAAAGAGTGTATACTGTGTGAACCCTCTCATACAGACCCCTGGAAGATGCTAACTAATTAATCCTTGGTGACAGAAAGCAGCACAGTGGTTGGTTGGGAGGAGGGGAGGGCAGAGGGGAGATTACAGAGGGACGCAGAAACTGACGAGGGAGGCGGAGCTCACTGTCCGGATTGTGGCAGTGGTCCCACGGGTGAGTACCTGTGTCAGGAGTTCTGAAATCGGGCAGACGCTTTCCATCTGTGCAATTTGCTGTATGTCAATTATACCTTAACAAGGCTGTTTAAATTTTTTTTTTAGATCTGTGTACATTTTTACCCAATAATTCCATTCTGTTCTGGTCACCCTCTTCAGGAAATAATTGAAATGCTCAATTTATGTTCAATATCTTTAGCACATTGTTTAGAACAGTGAAAAAGTTCAACAAGAGGGCATAGTTAAAAAAATTAATGCTTAAATCAATTCCAGATGATGATGGAATAGACTGTGTGAGCTTTTAAAATAACACAGTTTTATTTATTGTGGTGAAGACAATGTTTACCACGTAGGGCTTGGTGGCAAACCTCTTTACAAAACGGTAGGAACACTATGAGATGAGTATGTTACAAAGTCAGGACGTGCGTAGAGGAAAGACTAGAACATTTGTACCTAATGTCCAAAATAGTCATTTCTAGGTAACGGCGGGGTCACAGGTAATTTTAGTTCTCTTCTTAGTGCTTTTAATGTAATATTCAAATTTTCTACTTTTGAAATGTATCACTTTTTAAAGTAGAGAACAACCTAAAGCAACCGAAGATTGTGTGTGTGTGTGTGCGTGTGTGTGAAGGTAACCCAGCCACTCCGTTCCCTGTAGAGGCTGCAGGGAAAGGGCCAGTCCCTCTATTGCCTATTCTCTCATGGCTAAACAGGTGCCTTCCCTTGACCACCACGAGCTCCAGAGAGCTCAGGAGCACCCATGGCTTGGGGACCTCCAGTTCTGCTGGGGGTCCTGACACTCCTCCCCTGCAGGGTGAGCTTGCCCAAGAGGCCGCTTGCTCCCTGCGCTGTAAGTGGCAATGACTGAGCAAAGCACACTTGTGGCCAGGCCATGGGGGGATCTTAAGTATTGGGGAAAGAGGCAAAACTTGACTTTCCTAGCTCTTTCCCTAGCTCACTCCCTCTGGGTAAGTGCAGCTTTCAGAAGCACTCAGGAAGCAAAGCAGTAACCACTATAGACTTGCCCAAGGCAGAGGTCTATTTACCTTCCAGCAAAAACTGTAGCCACAGAGAGGGGAGGCTGAGTGACCTCCTGCTTCACTTTTCTTCTACCGGCTGCAAGAACTGAGGAGGACTGAAGGAAAGGCTCCTAGCTGTCGGCACAAGAGCGGGCTGGCTTCCTTTGGTCTGGTGTGCTGCTCTCTGGGTTGCGAGCTGGCAGTGATCTGAACCAACCGAAATCAAGAAGTTTAATGCAAAAGGCCTGATGTACTTTGAAAGTACAGCTGCTTGTTCTCCAAGGATGGCAGGGTTGGAAAGGCTGAGGTGCTGTGTCTCAGGCAGCTGTAGCTGAGATTGTTGCTGAATGAACAGTGGGGTGAACCAAGACCAGGAGGGTCTGTGACCCGAAAACCAGGTTTGTTTAACTGGGTGGAGAGGCTTGTGGGGGCAAACCCAGAGGTATGCCAATAGGTGACCTTGAATACGTGGAAGGATAGTAACATCATGGATGGACTGTCTAATCTCTGTGAGGCTCAGTTTGCTCATCTGTAAAATGGGATGTGAATATATATCTTGTAGAATTCATTTATTCATCCATTTACTCTCTAAACATTGACTGAGCACCTACTATGTGCCAGGCACTGTGCTGGAGCTGGATATACAACAAATTAATTAGACACGGCTCTTGGTTCCTTATGGTTCTCTCCTGTTAGTTGTTGAGAAGTCTGGTATTATATATATCTATGACCATGCTGACTGACACAGAGTAGACGCTCAAGAAATGCTACAGTTGTCATCAAGACAAGGTCTCCTGCAAGGGAACAATGCCTGGGCCCCATGACTGGACCTGTGGCCACAAGGCAGAAGCCTGGTTACTGGGTCTGGTGCACTCCCCAGTGCTAAAGAACCTTCAGGAGTGACTAAAAGATTTAGCTACAGGTAAAAATATGTGTTGGATCTAGGCTGTCACTGGAGAAAGGTTTTAATCGACTGCTGGAAGCAGTTCTTCTGAACGTGCATGTATACGTGCTATTCATGTGAACGGATGCTCATTTTATATCTCATTCACTTATTTAAAAAATCATCCATTTATTTAAAAAGCATTATTCAATTTGAGACACTGAGCTTCGCGGTGAGGAAGAGACTAAGGAACCGTGGCACAGGGCGCTCCAGGGTCTTGCAGTCTGGTGGGAAGAAAAGGAAGTACACGGAAACAAGGCCACAGTAGCCTGAGTGCCAGAATGAGTGACACAGGCCAACGCCGTGTCAACGCCATGGGAGCTCAAAATGGGTGAGGATGGTTTGGTTTGGAGAGGCAGGACGCTGGAAAATCCATTAGAGCAGGTGAATGGATGTGGGGCCTTAGCTTGGCTATGTGTCAGGGATGCTTGTGGGTAGCGAACAGACAGGCCCTGGTGAGTGGAGGGTGTGGTTGGGAACATTCACTCACTCATTCATTCATACAACAGGTCTTTACTGAGTGCCTGTTGCCAGGCACCCTTCTCAGCCCTGGGGACTCAGCAGTGAACAAGACCGGAAACATCCGCCACCTTATTGTAGTTTGCATTCTAGAAGGGGAAGACAAAAATAGTAAGTTATGTATAGCTGTAGTTCTCAAACGTTTTGGTTTCGGAACCTGTTTATACTCTAAAAAATGACTGAGGATCTCAAAGACCATTGCTTGTGCACATTAAAGCTATTGATATTTATAATACTAGAAATTAAGCTAAGAAATTAAAACTATATATGAAAATTTAAAAATAACAATATACTCATAACATTTTAGTGTAAATAACATATATGGGTATCTAGTGGAAAATTACTATTTTATCCAAAACAAACAACAATTTAGAGAGGGGTGGCATTTTCTTACATTTTTTGCAGCTCTCTTTAATTTCTAACTGGAGTAGAAAACAGGTGGATCCACGTATCTGCTTCAGCATTTAATCTGTGCTGGAATATTGTTTTGGCTGAAGTATATGAAGAAAATCTGGCCTCACACAGATATATGGTTGGAAAAGAAAGGAGTATTTTAATAATGTTTTCATTTGACTGTGAATGTTCTTTGAGGCTACACCAGAATTTAACTAGCAGTCTCTTAAAGGTTAGCTGTAATGTTGAATCTGAAACTATGTCAATATTGCATTAAAATATGGAGGGACTGAGTGAAAAAAAAGGAAGAGAAAAAACTCACGGACGTGGACACCAATGTGGTAGTTGCTGAAGGGGGAGAGGGAGGTAGAGGAGGGGCTGGGGGATGGATGGTGAGGACGGAGCCCTGACTTGCGGTGGTGGTCCCGCAATGCAGGGCACAGGCGGTACGCTGCCGGACGGTGCGCCTGAAGCCTGTGTATTTTTGTGAAGCAGTGTCACCCCGATAAATCCAGTAAAAAGGAAAAAGTATATTGGTCTATCTTATAGGTTGAATGTGTCCTTCATTCACGCACCGTGAACTGATCACCTGGAAAGTGTGAGTTCACCCAGCTTTGTAGATCTTCCGCATATTAACACACCTCATTATCCAATAGCAGAACTCACTGTTACTGTTATCAACACCAATCTCATTAAAAGAGTCTTTTAAATATTGGAAGTGGTAGATATAAGTTACCAAATTTTTAAATTTTGACTGGAAGGCCTGTATTGTCCCTTTGGCAGCAAATACCATCGGTTATTTTCCGGAAAATATTAGTCAAACACCTAAGTCTGAATGTCCGTGACTTGTGGGTGGGTCATCCTCTCAAGTAAAAGTGGCTCCCTGAGAAAAGCAGCTCGCTCAGCGCGTAACTCAAGCACCCTCATGCACTTCTCCTCGAGACAACTTTCATGCCTCAGTAGGTGGCAGGAGGGTTTATGAGCGTGCCTCAGAATGTTAAAAAGACATACATGCAAGGGTCAAGGGGTAAAGAAATTAATAACTTATACAGTTTTCTTTGGGACCTTCTCCGGTGGAACTGGCAGCTTTTGTACTGTGGGTATGTGGCAGGGAGGGGTGTGACGGCCACCAAACTGGTTCATCTGGAGGTGCCACTGGGGTCACCCCCGTTGCCTTTGCATCATCAGTGAAAGGCCAACACAGTGAAAGGGGCAAATTACACCTCAGTACGGTCATGAAATAGTGCGGACATGTCTTGGGGAACCTCAGGGGCTTGTGCACCGCACCCTGAGAAGTGCTGGTATAGACGATCGTATTTTACATCGGTGGCGAGGGCAACAGAGAATTCTAGCAGGGAAGAGGTTCGCGGGAGCAACGAGGGAGGGTTGCAGTTCCCATGGGTGGTCCAGGCAGGCTTCTGAGAGGAAGAGGCACTTAAGCAAAGGCTTGAAGGAGGGGAGGGGGTAAGCCCTGTGGTGTCTGGGGGACAGCAGTCAAGGGAGAAAGAACAGCGAGTACAAGGGGTCTAAGGCAGCCACACATGTGGCGTTTTCAACAATCAGTGAGGAGGCCAGGGTGGCTGGAGGAGGGGGCGACAGGGGGTGACAGGAAAATGAGGTTACCGAGGAGACAAGAGCCAGACTCTGCGGGGCCCTCCAGGCTATGATAAAGGACGTGGGCTTCAATTCTGAGTTAGCTGGAGCACCAGTGAAGGGTTCGGAGTAAAAGAATTGTTTCTGTAAGCAGAAGGGGAGAAAGCTGAAAGGTCAGATTTCATATTTGTAAGGTGTGTGCTTCTACCCGCACTTAGTAGGGGTTTAAAAGAATGTGTTAGGTGGACAGACTGCCCTACCTTCCTGGGCCTATCAAGGGACAGGGCCGTGCTAGCCCACTTATGCTACAGTAACAAACACCCTCAAGAACTCAATGGTGTGAAGCGACACTAAACATTTATTTCTTGCTTACACTATTTATATTTCTTGCTTATGTTTTATATAACTGGTGGCAACTCTGGTGGAGTGGGGAGGGGAGAACGAGTATTTGGGGACAATAAGGCAATTTATAAAGGCCCCTCTGAGGGTGAAGTGTGGCCATGGCTGGCTGAATTAATGATGCATTTGACTATCTCTTTTGCGTAAGGGGCCCGGCAAAGGCCATCTTGCAAGAATGCTGCTACTAGGATTGAGTCATTGGCTTTTGCACGCAAAGGACAAATGCACAGTCGTCTTTCTGTGATTCATTCCAAAAGAAGGGCCAAGAAACCGTGGCCTTTTCACCCAAGGACCACAGAGCTTATCTGGGGGTTGCTCACCCTGACGGCGGGGTTCTGTCTGGGGCCCGTGAATGGGGCCAGGCCTGGTGCTCTGGGAGAGGGTCTTGGCACCACAGGTCCTTCAACTGCCAGTGTTGGCATCACGGTGGGACAGGGGTTTGTTAACATCACATATTCCTTGGAGACTGGGCCTGGGACTTTCTCCAGGCCTCTCATTTGTACTCGAAACAATAGGGGCATCTTGGTGACATAAAACTGGAAAGCGTTCTCTGTCACCAGAACCTGCTCTGGGCTGCTCTGCCGTGCCTTCATGCTTGTCACTGGGAGCACCTCTAGGTCAGACCTCGGGTGGGTCCATTGCGCCAGACCTGCACCAAACTCCAGGGCACTTTCTCACGCTGAAGGGACATCCATTACCTGGCCGAGTTGCCAGTCGCCCCGGCCGTCCTCACAGCGTTATGCCTTTCTCATCTGGGTTCAGCCAACTGCTTGGCCAATGTTAAAAAGAAGCCTCTCACAGGCACCTGAACATTGCCCTTCCTTGACTCGGGCCCCTTAACCTTGAACTGTAGCCTCGGAGTCTCAACACACCCTACTTTTGAGAAACGCCTCCTTAAAAATCTCCCAACTACCAGGACACACACGTGGCAGGTTCACTTTTGTTGGGTGATTTTGGGGGACCAGAGCCATGGCCTCTTGACCATTCCAGGTGACTAAAAGTGGCCTGTTGTCCCGCTCACCCTCCTGCTGACATCTCTTCTTTGCAGGTCTCGCCAAGTTCAGGCAGCTGAGGGTCACCTCCATGAGGCCCTGTTTGTGATCTGGAGGGATTTACAGCGGCACTAAAACTTCTCCGAACAGACAAATTAACACTCAGACGCCCTTTCAGCGCCTCCCTTGGGAACGAGGCTGTGACTTGGGGCCAGGGTGTGGGAGGCGGGAAATTTCCCTCCACCTCCATCAGGTGGCAGCCCCTGGGGTCAGGCCCAGTCTGGCCTGGAGGCCTGTGCACTCCAAAAACAGTCTCCGCTTTCAGCTCGGTTTTTGTCTCTTGTCTTTCTGCCCCAGTCTTGGTTCGTGTGAATGCATTGTTCCCGAGTCAGAGGGATGCCAGCGGAACACGGTTTGGGGCGGGGAGCCATCAGAGCTGTGAGTGTCTGCACATCCTGAGTTCCAGGAGGACCCACTTTGCTCTTTGGAGGGCCCAGTCAGCGACGCCCCAACGCCATTGCTCTGGCGGAAGTGCAGCACCCCGCTGCTAACACTGCAGTTAAGTCCTCGAGTTCGTGGTGAGAACCTCTCCCTGTCCTCCAGTCAAGAAAACATGGGGTCTGGGGTCCTGGCAGAGGAAACTGCAGACGGGCTCAGCAAGGGAAGCACTGAGAAAAAGAACACAGCTCCGCATGGGGAGGGGTGAACTTCCAAGGATCATGGAAGGTAAAGACAGGGCTTTCAATCAGTGGGGCCTCAATTCCCGTATCTTTACGTGGGGTGATCAGAAAACAAATTTTTAAAGTAAATACTTCAAAAAAGATCTGGGTAACTAACGGATCGCTGGCAGGGTGAGGAAGAAGCCTATTTTCTGCAGTTTTAACAGCAACAAATAAACAGAAGGTTTACAAGGCATCTTCCAGACTGTTCCCTCCTGGAGGTCCTGTTGTTCAGAAGCAGTGATTATCGAGCCACCACCGAGTGACTGTTAGAAGTCCACATGTCCAAGCTCAGCGTAGGGCATTCTGATTCAGTAAATCTGAGGTGGGTCTTAGGAACCTTTAAATAAATGCCCAGGCAATCCTGCTGTCGGGAATCTTGTGCTTGGAAGCTGGAACACAACGGTCAAGATGATCCGTTCATGAACTTGGCTCTGCTAGTCCACCCTGAACCTTGCCTCTCCATCTTCATGACACTGGACTCAGAAATTCCTCTTCTACCCTAATGAGAATACCCCAAACTGGTGTGTAGGGGGGGGGCAAGCCTTTGCACACAGTTGTTTGCTATTATAATTTAGAAAAAGGGCAACACTAGAAAACAAATCTCTTTTAAGAGGGGGGCGATGATTAAGTGACCATGGTAACCCCTCTCAACAGAATACTCTGTAGATACTACAAATGGTGTTTGTTAAACTGTGTCACTGTAAGAGAAGCACTCAATGACATAGCAAAAGGCAAGACACTGATTATGAAATGCTTACAATGAGGTTAAGGGGAAAATCTCTGGCTTAGAGAAATGGCAGGTAAGACATACAACACGTGTTAACAGAGGCTGTCTTTGGATGGGGGCCTCTGGATACTTTTGTTTACATATTTCCTTTTACATTTTCTTTAATGATTAGTTACTTCTTTTATATTATATCACATATACACATGAATCTGTATCTGTGTGTAGATACAGGTGTAGCTATATTCTAAAGCTACATATATATGTATATGTATGTGTGTGTGTATGTCTGTGTGTATATATATGTGTGTATATATATACAGATATAGATAGATAGATAATCTAGCTATATATATAGGTGTGACTTTATTCTAAAGACAAAGAATTGTGCAGCTTTGATCATGAATTAGGACCTGGTGCCACAATGTGGGTGGCCAAGGCCACCCTGTCCCTTTTACTAGGAGTGAGTGGGTGCATGAGTTGGCGCTGTGTGTCTGCAGGTTGCACATGAGCAATGTAACCCTTGGCCAGGAAAGAGGTATGTTTGTATCAGCATTCGGTGCTGAGGCTCTCTCCCTGCATAGAGGTAGGTGGGTACCATTTCTGAGCACAATTGACCTGGAGTTTGGTGTGGGATCCTTGAGGTCTAAATTGTTGAGGTTGTTCTAGGTCAAAGGAATACTTTGCACAAAGGTGCAATGAGCGGACTCCTTTTAACCAGCAGAGCTGCCTCCGTCACACTCGGAAAGCCACCAAGTCACTCTGCAGAGCACAGACACCCCCAAAGAGCTCCATATCTAGTCAGATAATAGACCTGAAAGCTTCCCAGCTAAATTAGAACGATCTTTTCCTTTTGGGATTAAAAAAAGAGAAAAGCTTTTATGCCAGTTCTGGTTGTTTGAAGCCCTGTGTTGGAAAAAATTGTGAGCAAGTCTGGAAATTTAAAAAAACAGCTACCAACAACCAAAAAACCCCACATCAATACACTGTCATCACTCAGGCTGGTGCCGAGTGTGTGCCCTGTGCTCATGGGGACTCTTTGCTGAGCTGGTCTGGGTGTTTCAGGAGGTTCTGCCCATTCTGCTCCTGGCCCTGAGCGACCGAGAGGCAAGGGCTTCCTGAGGAGTCCCTGTTCCCTCTCCAGGCTGACCTGGCCTTCACAGCGCCCCTGATGAGCTTTCCTGCTCTCATAGGCAGCGCCCTTGCCCTTCCTCACATTATCACTAAGGCTGCCCTGTGCTCCGTGAGCCAAATCACTGTCCAGTGCCACTCTTCTGCCTAGGTCTGCAGGAGAGCCTTTGACTGGCTTCACTATTCATTCAGAACAGGGTGGCACAAAATTAAAAAAAAAATAATAAAGCCACTGAGTTTCTGAAATACCTGTCCCCAGCCTTCAGACAAGTCCTCATTGACTTCTTTAGAAACTTGTTCAAAACCTGAGCTGTCCAGTGCATTGGCCACTAGCCACATGAGGTTATTTAAATTAATTACAATTAAATAAAATTTAAAATTCAGTTCCTTTGCTGAAGTAGCCCTAGTTCAAGTACTTAACAGTGGTAGGTAGACATTACACAGAGAAATTTCCATCATTGCAGACATTTCTTTTAAAAAAAATTACTGTATTGTTGTTCAATTACAGTTGTCTGCATTTTCCCCCACCACTCCCCCGACCCCAGCCCATCTCACCTCCCTCCCCTGCTTCTACCCTCTCCCTTGGTTATGTCCATGTGTCCTTTAAATGGGTTCCTGAGAACTCTTCCCCCCACTATTCCCTCCCCCTTCCCCTCTGGCCATTGTTAGATTGTTCTTAATTTCAATGTCTCTGGTTGTATTTTGTTTGCTGATTTCTTTTGTTGATTATGTTCCAGTTAAAGGTGAGATCATGTGGTATTTCTCTCTCACCACCTGGCTTATTTCACTTAGCATAATGCTCTCTAGTTCCATCCATGCTGTT